>CAUYON010192327.1:0-22195 GCA_963573935.1 Arctocebus calabarensis
TCTGTACAGTGGAACGTCATGCCAGAGGTGAAAAAGAATGAAATACGCTTATAGGTACTGGTACCAAACAGGTCACCAACTACTTTCTTTGGCAATAGGAAAAATTATGGGAAAATACAGTATAATCTTACTTCTATGAAAAAAATAAATAAAATAAAATAAAAAAAAATAAAACTGTGTCCAGCATATAGTAAGCATGCAGTGACAGATGTTATATTAACAATGTAGTAAACTAGGAAAAAAATAGTCATGATGTTTCACTTCTAGAGCTATCTCCACTGCTGACTGATTCCTTGTGTAATATGGATCAAGTCCTTTCTCTTCTTTAAGGAATGAGATAGTTCACAAGCTCCTTCTGCCTTAAGCCATGTATCTTCTCTATAATCAACAAATAACCTTCTTCTGGTCCACATGCTGAGACTACTGGCAAGGAAAAACATGAATTTGTTGATGCTGGTCCCAGATGGGAAGGACCACTGTTTCCCAAGGCCAAGGGCAGAGTTACTGATTAGTAAACCACCTGTGAGCTTTCCCCTGCTTGAGTGATATGATACTCAGTGTAAATCTCTCAATAGAGCAACCTCCTTCTTAACAAAACTCACAGTAAATGGGAAACCAGAACCTGAAAACCATACAGCCATGAAGAATCCTGGCTTGTGTGGAATGTCTGCACCTTCTTGCTTTTGATGCCTATAATCAGGGCATCATCAATCTAAACTAGGGCTCTTCTTAGGTACAAAGAGGCAGAAAAACAAAGTCCCATTCTGAACCTGACAGCTCATAAAACAAGGACCAAAGTGTATAAATAAAAAATGTCACTGACTCATTTAACCACAAACACTGCAGAGGCGTAGTATGTGCCAGTCAAATGCCAGGCAGAGGAGGAAGGAAACAGCCATGGTTCCTTGCCTCTGCTACAGAAGACAAGAATGGGAGCAATTAATCCAGCAAGAGAAAAGGTTCACCAAGGATGTCACATTAGACACAGGCCTTGAAAGATGAGGAGGAATGAACTCCAGGAAGAGGGAATGCAAGCAAAGCCTTGAAGCAAGAACAGGCAGGGATGGTATAACAATGATGTTTCTTTTGAATGGAGCACAGGGTACAGCTTTGGGGATACAACGGGAAAGAGGGCCAGAGAGAGGTTTGGGAACAGGTTACAGGGACTTGTCTGCAAGGCTGAATAGTCCAAACTCTATAAAGTAGGGAATTAGGTTTCTGAGGAGTGTCTCAGGAATATCAGAGGGGTACCCAATAAAGAGGATGTAAAAGGAACCAAGTTATTAAAAAGTATTATGGGACCACATAACAGGAGTCCACATGTACTTCCTAATATGTACTGGCATCTACATCTCCTGTTCATAGAACTTTTCTCCTCCATGGTTTGGCTTCATGCAGTCTGAGTTGCCAGGCTCTGTCCATATCTGCTAAAGTAACAGAACTCCCAAAGTCAGAAGCCCAAACAACTTTATGGATTACAGGAAGAGAAGAGATGAAGTGGGAGCAGTTGGGTCACCAAAATCTCTAGCTGGTTGTTCCACATAAAAACTAACCCTAGGTCTCCTCTTCACATCACTTCCAGCCTAGCTCTTTTGAGATGGGCTGAAAACACCTGGCTGGTGGGTGGGGACCCAGTGAGACATTATACACCACTTGCCCATCACACTGCCTGGCATACAGGCAGTGGTCAATAAACATTAGTTCCCTTCCCATCCTGCAAGCCCAGTTCCACCTAATAAATCCCACTGAGGCTTTCAAGGATCAGGTCACATCAGCTCTTTGCCCAGGTTCAGAATGCATTTTTGATAAAGTATCCCTGTCCAAAATGCATTTATTGCTGGAAATCACAGCTACCATGTATTCAGCACCCATTGCAAGGCAGGTGCCACACCTTCACAATGACCCTATTATGCCCATTTTATAGAAGAGAATTTGAAGCTCTGAGAAGGGAAGTGACTTGCCCAGAGACACAGCTATGAGATGGCAAAAAACGAGATCTGACCTGAGGACTGCCTGACCCCAAAGTATAGCACTTCCAACCACACTTCATTCCTGTGACCTGCACTGGCCTCAGATGTGTCACTGACAGGCAGCCTGGAAGCTGTCTACAGAGACAGACTGCACCTGACACTCTTATCTCTCCCTACTGGACAGCCACTGGCACAGGCCAGGAGCTTTTAAATACTGCAAAAATAAATGAAAGCAGTTAACTTTAAAATAACGTAATACACAGATTTTATAAATTTCTCGTATGAAAAACTACTCACGACGTTGAACTGCCTGAGCCTCAAGCCCAGCCACAGCTGAGTCTCAAACCAGGAGCAGAGCCTTGACCTCGTACCTCGAGCCTCGACCCTGGGCACAGGCTGAGCCTCTACCGAGATACTCGCTACCCTACCCACTGAACCCGTCATTGACCGCAACCCGTCAGGTCACAGATGGAGCCCTGAGGACAGTCCTAAAAAAAGCCCCCTCGGCTGTTGCTATGTAACTCAATCGGGTCGCGACCTCGGGCCCCTCCTAAGGCCCTGACTGCCCCCTCCCGGGCACACGGACTTATTCCCAGACCCCGCCCGAGGTGGCTCAGAGGGATACCTCACTGACTCGCTTCCACCTCCTCAGTCTCCGCGAGGGAGCGGTTGCGCGTACCCCCACCGGCAGACCGCTCTGCGGAGAACGCGGAAGGGGCGGTGCGAGGGCCAAGCAGAGGGCCCGACCAGAGAGGGGCGTGGAGGGCGGAGCCGTGCCTGCGCCCTGATGGCTACCCAGGGGAGGAGCGGGACGAGCTAAGTAGCTGCGCAGGCGTGAGAGGAGAGGGGCGGGGAGATTATTAGCAAGGGGGTGGGGCTTAGTTCCATTCGAAGCTTTCTTTCGCTAACTGAGGACTGGGAAGGTAGGGAAGCGTCAAGTGTAATTAAAATTTACTGAGCGCTTCTGCATGCCAGGAAGAAATGCCTTTTATATATGGGGAAATGCTGCTTTCCTAAAACAGGAGGTAATTCTGTAAAATTTATTTAAAGGTCTTGGTGGCCAGAATTTCACTATGAGTAAAACAATTATCCCCAGTATTTCAGAATTGAAAAAAACTTTAAAAAGTGAATTTCTTGGAGAAAAACAACTGTAAATAGATTAATACCTCAACCAGCATCCCCCCCACGCACCCCTTTCCAGGGTGGAGCTGCACTGAGAAGATGAGAGTGCTGACTTGGATTTAGTTCAGGTTCTTACTCAGTGTTTCCCTCTTAGATGGAAGTAAACATCTGTCCCCTGCCGGGCTCAGGACTGTTGTGAGGGTCTGTTGAACAATACTAAAGAGCTTCTTGGACTTGCTTCCTATTATCCACCTGACAAACGTTTGTTCTTTAGTATGTAAGGAACCTCTAATATATTACTCTACCTCTACCTCTAATATATTACTTCTTAGGACCCTATCCTGCTCAATCTGTTTATTTGTATGATGAAGGGAGGTTGGGAATATTAGGGAACACGCAGGACTTTGCTAGATTTCCCAATATGGGTGAAGGCTGGAGAGGGATAGTCTTCTTCCAAGCTTTTTCCTTCATTGCAACCTGAGGACCCCTATGTATCCTGACTTCTCCTAGCCATTCCCTTCCAGGTTCACCCAAGCCTCACATCCTTAGAGGCCATGCTGGCCTGTTCTCTCTTTGTCCCCTGACTCAGTAGCTTGCTGGCCCTGTGTCACTCAGGACCTATGTTCCAGGTTCTCAAAGTTGCTAAGTCCCCCACATGGCAATGAAGTTCAGTTAACATTGGATGAGAGCTTTGTGGGGCTCAGAAGGAGGGCTCCCCCAAAGCAGGTGGAGGTCCAGCCATGCTTGTGGTTCCTTTACCTATACATTCCACAGCTCCTTGAGGGGTAGGGAGGAGAGTGGGAGAAGGAAACCTCAAAGAGGATAGAGTGCTCATGGGAGCCAAGGGTGGTAGGGCAATGTTTCCTCAACAGGTAGGTGCCCTGCTCCAGGGTGGAGAAGATGGCTTACGTCCTCATTCCCTGCTCAAATGGGAAAATAAAGCCCAGTCTGTGTTCCCAATCAAGCTGCTGCCACTCTACCTCTAATATATTACTTCTTAGGACCCTATCCTACTAGGTTTTACCCCCAGCTCTTTTCTTTGCATTCCTTAGACTCCAGCTGTCTTTTCTCTCTTCTCCTTTATCTCCACCTGTAAGTATCACTCCTTGAGGCCCTCAAAGTAGTCTTGGGTCAGCTTCCTGATGTATTTACATGCATTCCCATGTAAGGTGCACGCCTTGGGCCACAAAGTTCAGATATAAATCTATTCTCACTGTCATGGTGTATTTCAAAATGACTATGAGCCTACAGCAGGGACTTTGTAACAGTCTGAGCTGTCCAGTGACTGAGGAGTTAGTGAATGATCTGTCACAGGAGGTGTGCAAACAGCACCCATTTAGAATGTTGGCCTTGGGCCTTCTTGGGTGAGGCAGAAGAAAAGGTAGCAGAGTGGAGGACCTTCCAGATTCTAGAGCAAGGGAGGGAAGAGAGCCAGGCAGTTGGCCAAAGACAGACTTGACTCAACAAGCTATTGTATGTCAAACACTAGAATTGTACCTGACACACAATGACCATTAGCTATTGTTATTAACAGTTTACAGACCGTACCATAATAAAGGAGCAGAGATCAGGTAGTCCTTTGTTTCTACTCCTGATCATGAAATAGATTTGGGAATTGAGGTCTTAGGTGGAAATGACTTGCTGTGGACTAGACCTTAGGGGTTGGACAGGACTAGAACCTAGGGTTCTGCCTCCCAGGAGAGCCTCTGCACAAAACTATCTAACTTTGCAGATAGAGGGAAGAGCAAAGGGTGGGCCTTTTCTGATACTTAAGAACCAAGCTGTTTTTCAACTCCTATTCAGGCAACTTGTGGGTTAGGGGCAACGAAATGACAGCAACATTCGAGCCAAGAGATGCAGGTATCTCCTGGAGAATAAGCTTGGGAATCAGCCCTATGTCCTACTACCTGCACTTTAGCTCCAACCAGTAACAAGTATTTTTTTTTTTAAACACGACAGAGTCTTGTTCTTATTACCTGGGCTGGAGTGCAGTGGCAAGATCACTGCTCACTATAATCTTGAACTCCTAGGCTCAAGCAATCCTCCCACCTAATCCCCTTAAATAGCTGGGACTACAGGTAGGGCCACCATGCCCAGCTAATTCTGGGGTGAAGTGGGAGGACTTTCTTGTAGAGATAGGGATTTGCTGTGTTGCCCAGGATGGTCTTGAACTTCTGGACTCAAGCAATCCTCCTACTTTGGCCTACTGAAGTGCTGGGATTATAGGCATTAGCCACTGAGCCAGGCCAGTATATTCTTTTTGAGAATAGCTTCCTCTCCTGTAATTAGTGTTAGGACTGTATTGCCATTGTAGCTCAAAAACCCACCCAGATTAAGGGAGAGGAATGAGAATAGCCAGTGTCAGGTGATCTGAGCTGAAACAAGTTTCCCATCAGATTGAATTCCTAGAAGGCCCTTTTCCACCATAAGGGTCCCACCTAGCCTGATCTTCCCAGAGCCTTTAGAGTCTCCACTGCAGAGAGCGGAATCAAACATTACCATCAACCAGCCCTCTACATAGTCCAGGATCTCAGGACAAAAAGTCCTCCTATCCCTATTCTGGCCTAGCTCCTGCCACAGTCTGCCAGGATCCACGTGACACCCAGGCCACACAGTTTCACTCCAATGGCTGCTTTCGTTTGCCTCTTTTATTTTACAAAAAAATAACAATAGTCTTCCCTTTGTTTCATCAAAATAGATTTTCCCCCTCCCCCCAATCAGTCCTTGCCACAGTCTACCTCGGAGGAATCTCCAGCTCTCCTCACTCCAGAGCCTCTGGCTTAGCTCCCGGTCCAATTCTGGAGACAGCAGAGATAAAAGTCCCAGGCCCACTGGGCTGGCTCCAAAGCCCCATCTGTTTCCCCAGAGGGCAGGCAGCTTCTGAGCCATCAAGCTGGGCCCGATTTTGGAAGCTTAGCTCAGGAGACAACCCCAGCCAACCCAAGGAGCAATGGGGCATTCCGGCATCAGGCTAGGAATCCTTGCTCAAAGCAGGAACAGTTGTGTCCTGTCAAACCCTCTTTCCATGTGCATCTCTGTGTAGCAATTGACGGACCCCAGGTGGAAGTCAGGATCTCTGGTTTCTACTCCAGCTTCACTAAAGCCTCACTGTGAAGGCTTGGACAGGGTTGTCCTCCTCTTCTAGCTTCAGTTTCCTCCTGTGTACATTAAGAGTGTAAGACAGGATGATCTCACTCTCTTGGCTCTCCATCCACGACTCCCTGAGTGGAAGCTCTCAGAAGGCAGAACCCTGCTTCTGCCTCAGTTTCACCATATGTGGGTCTGGGCATAGGGTCAGGCATGGAGTTACTGAGTAATGGAGTGCTGAATGAACATCCAGTCTCTTTGGAGATAGCTGTGTTCTGAGATCCAAACATCTGGAATGTCTCAGGGATGGGAGGAAAGGAGGAAGGTACCTTTTTTTTTGAGACAAAGTCTCACTCTGTTGCTCAGACTAGAGTGCTGTGGCATCAGCCTAGTTCACAGCAACCTTAAACTCTTGGACTCAAGTGATCCTCTTGCCTCAGCTTCCCAAGTAGCTGGGAGTACAGGCACCCACCAGAACACCTGGCTAAGTTTTCTATTTTTCAGCAGAGATGGGGTCTCGCTCTTGCTCAGGCTCAAGGGATCCACCTGCCTTAGTCTCCCAGAGTGCTAGGATTATAGGTGAGAGCCATCGTACCTGGCCAAGGCAGGTACTTTTAAGCAAGGGCTCTCCAAGCCTGGAACAGTCCATTCACCAGCTACATGATCCTCAGTGTCTGAGATGGGAGACAAGACTCAAGTTCCCAGTCAAGTTCCACTAGCTCCTTGAGCTGAAGGATTATTTTGTGCAGGGCTTCAGATTGGAGGAGCCAGGTCTGTAGATTCTGAGTGCTAGACTTGGTATGATTCCAAATTTAAGGGTCAGGGGACCTTTGTAGACATGAGGGATCATTCCCAAGCCTCAGGAGGCTATCTATAATCAGGCCCTCCTAGAGACAAAGGGATGAATGAAATGACAGTTCTTGGGCATCTCTGGCTGAGCAAATCAGAACCTGTGTCTGCAGGAAGTCAGGAAAAGATTTCCCCTCCCACCTCCCCACAGCTTCCCAAGACTCACGCTAATGGATCATGGTAGCCTGGAAGGTTCAAATATAGAGCTGCAAGTACAATCACAATTTGTGTACTTACTCACATGGTCATGTACACTGAATGGGGACATTGACCTGTCATCCCTCCTACAATGATGACCCCAATCTCTTTATCTCCCCATCTGTCCATCCATCTGCCCAGTATTTATGCAGGGCCTACTATGTGCCATGGAGGGTCTAAGGCAGCTTGCTCCTACAGACACACCCCACAGATAAAATCTCACACATACACACCCTGACATCTGTGCTCATTCACATACAGGCTGGTCACTCGCTTATACCTTCCTTGCCATCACCTCAGCCACATCCACATTCTGCAAATAAGCTTGGGAACCACCACAGAAAAGTCAAGCATCACAGAAGAAATCCTCTAGCCTATACCATTTCCACACTTCATGCCAGAGGTTTAACTCCCTTTTCCTTCTGTTTGCCCACTGGATGCCCTCCCTTTCACCCTTCACAAGCAGTCAGGGGGGACATGTAGGCAGACTCCTGAGAACCAGAAGACCAGAGGCTTTGGGTGTGTGGAGGGGTCCCTGGGCCTTCAGAGTCTTCTACCACCAGACTCCTGAGGCCTCCCTCCCCAGCCACCCTGTGTTCAGATGGTCCATCTGACTGGCAACAAAGTCCAGGCCTGGGCTCAGTGACAGATCCGCTCTGTCATCTCCCTCTGTAGAGACACAAGGTGGGGAAGGATCAGTCAGAGCTCAGCCTGCTGGGTAGCCCTCCCCAAACCACAGGGCCCAGCTGCTCTTTTCCCTGAGCCTGGCCCACCCCCTAACTCTCACTCCAGGCTACAGATCTGGGTTTATGAAGTGACACTTAAATGAATTCTCTATTTAAGTACAGGATCCACTGTTAAATGAATTGGCTTCCCTGAATTTCTCCACTTGGGCACTGGAGATTTCTTAAAGCAGGCAGCCTTTGGATCTGAAAATTCAGAGGCTAGCCTTGGTGGGGAGGGCAGAGGGAGTTTGGCCTCACCAGTGGCTCCAGCTCCCTCTGGTCCACCAAACTGAACTCCCGGATGAAGTAGTAGAAGTGCTTGTAGCAGGTATTGACATGTGCCTCTGCCCCCATGCTGAGGATGCTGTCAAAGTGGTGGATGTACACATGGACAAAGACTCGGAAGAGGCGGGTCAGGATCTTGGTACAGACTTGCTGGAAGTTCTTGGGGAAGGGAACTCCTAGGGATTGCGGAGGTACAGAAGGGAGAGGCAAATCACCATGCTGGTGACAAATTCTGCTTGACACTGCTCTCCTACACACAGGCAGTTGTCACCAGCCTAGCTTTCTCACAGCACACTTCTCAGTACACTTCCCTTTGGGAGATGGAGAGAGTGATTTCACTTTCTCCTATACTTGCCTTTTTGATGAAGCACACATCTGACTGTGTCCCTTCCTGGCTGAAATACTCCTCATCTTCTATATCCTCCAACCCACCAGCTGTGCAATCTTGTAGGGGTCACTGACCAGCTTTCTCAGACTATGATGAAAGTCTGACCCAAACTTTCCTCAGTAATGTGTGCATCTGCAGGGTCACTTACATATCACCTTGTATATGATTCCAAGGGGAGTTCATCGACATCTGGGTCCGTTTTAAAAAACCTGGGCCTTCAGGATTATGTCCTAACTTCCCAGCATGGCACTGCTCAGGCCTTTCATGATCTGACCCTGACCTCCCTCTCCAGCCTTCCCCAACCCAAGTCCTTCCTCTTTCAACAATGGCACAGTAGTCCCATCCTCTGAATCCTGAAAATACTAATTTTTCAAGAACTAGTTCAGATATCACTCATGCCTTCAAATATTCAATGACACAAACATCTAGAAGCCAGGCCCTGTGCAGGGCCCTCTGTATCTTCTGCCTCTAATCCTTACTACAATTCTCCTAATGGGTCTGACTGCCATTCTAAAATGGAGGTGCATCTAAAGATGAAGCTGCTTGCCCAAGGCCACACAACTGGAGGCAGGATTCAAACCCTCTTAGCACCTGTGAGAGATCAACGATACAGACCCTGCCCACAGGAAGCTTCAGACTCTGTGTAAAAGGCCCAGTTTCCGCACAGCCCCCCATCTCCAGGGTGGAGATGCCCTCTTCCTGCTGTGGCAAAGTCAGCCCAGGGCTAAGACACCCCAGATGTCGCACAGGCTAGGATGGAACATGAGTCCAGAGTCAGATCCATGCCTGCCTACCTGGCTCCACAGATCCCTCTCTCTTCTTCACTGTTGTCAGGTAGGGATGAGCCCTGCCAACCCAGCCTTGGTCCCGCAGAATTGCTCTGTCCATCTAGACTTGGAAACCTGGACCCTAAGACACCTGAGCTTCAGTTCTGAACCCTACCCAATGCAGTGTACTCTCTTGGCCTCAGGTACTCATTGTTGGGCTTGACAGTGCAAGAAATGACAGGCCACTGGCTGGGGAGGAGCTGTGGACACTGAATTGTGACTCAGGGCCCAGCTTCCTTCAGCATTCAGACTTCTCCCCTCTGGGCTTTGCCCCTTACCACACCCATTGCTGATCCCCACAGCCTTACAGTGATGAACACAAGGCTGGTAGGGGCTGGGTCCAGATGCAGGTGGGACTGCTATAACGAGCACAGTGTCATGTCCGCTCAGCACCCTGACCGACACCCCTTCCTGCTTGGGTGGGGAAGCAGGGTCAGAGTGACATCACTCATCTCCCTTCCTCTCCCTCGCTTACCAGGCTGCCCAGCTGAGATAAGAAAAGGCCCTGTCTGGGTGGCGCCTGTGGCTCATTGTGTAGGGCACTGGACCCGTATACTGAAGGTGACGGGTTCAAACCTGGCCTCGGCCGAACTGCAAAACAGAAAAATAGCCAGGTGTTGTGGCAGGCACCTGTAGTTCCAGCTACTCAGGAGGCTGAGGCAAGAGAATCTCCTAAGCCCAGGAGTTGGAGATTGCTGTGAGCTGTGACGCCACTGCCCTCTACCGAGGGTGATAAAGTTGAGACTGTCTCTATTAAAAAAAAAAAAAAAAAAGAAAGAAAGAAAGAAAGAAAAGAAAAGGCCCCATGACCTGAGTCTAACAAGGAAAAATTCTACTCTCAGAGTCCCAGTCTGAGGGGAAGATACTATCCAGGAAGCCCAACCTCAAGCCTTCTCCCTCTCCTGGAATTGGGTCCAGCAGGACCTTCCAGGAGGCTGGAGGTCAGATCAGCCAGCAGGGGAACCTGCCAAGAATATCTAGGGGCACCTGTTCTGGAAGGTTCTGAGAATCATAGTGTCTGAGGTCTTGCCACAGTGGTTCACGCTCAAACTTTGGACAAGAGCCTCTAACTGGGAGTCAGGGAGTCCTTAGTTAAATAGTTGACCTTGAGCAAGATAGTTAACCTGTGTCAATCTTACTTTTCTCTTCTACAAAACAGGGATGAAAATCAACCCCAACCCCTTGTTGCCAAATTGCACCACGTGCCTCATCTGTGGAATGGGCTCCCAGTGGCTCCCTCCCTTTCTGTTTAGGCCTGACCCTTGGGCGAGGCAGTGCTCACCAACACGCGTGGGAAAGACCTCTTCGTCATTGATGAGGCTCTCGATCCAGTCCATGAGCAATGCCATATAGCGCGGCGCGGAAAGCTTGGCAGGTCGCCGGTACTGGCGCTCATCCTGCCAGCGGTACTCGTAGCGAGGCCCGCCGGCCATGACCGGACAGCTGGTCTCGCTGCAGCGCTCAGCCATGGTGCCGTAGATAAGGTTGATGCGGTTGAAGAAGTCCACCACGTGCACCGCAATCCAGTCGTCAATGTTTTCGCCGGGTGGCAGCCTCACCACGCTGCGCAGGTCCAAGCCGGACTTCAGTGAGGCCTGTGCTTTCTTGTACAACTCAAAGCGCTGAGTGCCCGGCTCAAATCGCTTCCGTGGCCGGAACGTCTTGTCCTTGGCGAACACCTGCTTTAGGCAAAGTGCCATAGCCAGGTCAAGCCTGGGGCTGGTGTCCAGGGGCTCAGACCTGAGGAAACCAGGAACAAGGGCGTGGGGGAACCTGGTTGTCAAAGCCTCATCAGCTGGGCTCTGACTTCCCAAAACAGTCTACCCTCTCACCTCACAGCCTTTGCTCAACCTCTGCACGTTTTCTGCCTGGAGTCTCAACCCTCACCCTGAAGGTCCAGTGCCTGCCCCCTTTCCAGGCTACCTCAATCTCCCCTGCTAGACTCACACGGCCTTCCCATCTTGTTTGCTCTCTGCTTTCTGTTGCATCTCAGTCCTCCAAACAGGTGCTTCTCATACTTGCTGTTGAGTGGTCTCAGAGGCTTGCTGCAGGCTCTATCCAGGCCCAGGAGATAGGGGCCTGGATGAGATGACCTCTGGGAGCCCCAAAGGCCAGCTGGTGCAGCGTGGGAGAACCCAACTGTATTGTGCTGGGGGCAGTGGGAGGGCCCTGGCCTTTGGCTTCCTTTGGGATATCCCGTCCATCCGGCCACCGGGGATTCCCAGGGAGCAAGAGGGACTTTTCTACTAAAAATGTCCTTTTCTTTTTTTTTTTTCATTCTGAAAGAGGAAAGGGCCCTCATGTGGGCCAGCTGGGAGGCCTCTGAGTATGGCTGCAGGCTAGAGGAAGAGGGTGGCAGGCCTGGAAGGGGCTATTTCCTCTGACAATAGCAGGAGAGTCCTGGGGGTGGGGTTAGTGATCTAAGAGGCAGGAGTCCTGAGTTGTGGTCCCAGTAACATTACTGGCTTACTGGGTGACCCCTATAGCACCATGGATTTGCCCCCCATGCAGTCAAGTTTCTGAGACTGTCAGGGTGGTTATCTTGTCTCCTCTGTGAGCTACTAGGAAATGCAGACCCAGGCACCTGCTAAGACTGGGAGTTAGCCACTAAAGGCTGACTGTAAACTAAGGCTGAGTGTACAGTAAGTACTTAGTTCTGGCTGCAGACTGAACTCTGACCTGGGCCCTGGTAAGTTTGAGCCCAGGGTCTAGCCCTCAGCCCTGCACTGAGCCTTGATTACAGCCACAGACAAAGCCTGGGCTTCACCTCTGACTTGCTGACACTGGAGCATTTTCCCTTCTCACATCTCTGGTAAGTCTGGGACAGGATTGGAGAAGGAAGGGTGGGAAACAGGTGAAAATTGAGTCTAACCAAAAGGCATGGCACGTACGGCATGGGGACAGGTGAGTTCATTCTAGCAACAAATCAAACTAGTGGAGATGTTTGCAACAAGGGACCTTCCTTGTACGCACAACAGGCAGGCCAGGATAGGGACAGAGAAGGAAAATGAGAGGAGTTTGGAGAGTACGTACAGGCCTTCTGGCAGGATCTTGTCCTCATGAAAGAAACCTCAAAGATGCAGAAGGTCATCTCATCCATCCCAACTCCTTACTTTACTTCCCCCCCAAACAAGTCCCCAGGGTGGGCAAAGAGGAGGAGATTTCTACACTTTACTTGCTGACTCTCCTAAGCTCTGGTTGGTGAAGGTGCTTCCCAAATCAGTCATACTGCAATTAGATGGTGTTCTGGGGCTTCCCACCTTTTCCTGGCCCCCTTTACTGACAGCTACAAACAGGTCCTTACCCTCACATTCAACAACACCCTGCCTTTCCTGCCTTATACCCCATTTCCCTACACCAACCACCCTGGGCTTTTTCTTGATCCCTGAGCACAGGCCCTACTCCCCTGCCATGCTGGTTCCTCCACTTGCCCCACCCACCATACATCCTCAAGAGGAATGCTGCCTCCTCCTACAGCCTCCTCTGCTGAACCCAGATCTCCTTCTTGGAGAGAGGCTGCTGCTCTTTGGCCATTGCTGTCCCCACCTGACCCACAACTTAGGACAGGGCTGGCTCAAAGTCAGTGCTCAGTTTTTATGAAAAGCTTAGACCCAAACAGCCCTGAGAAATCAACTGGCCCAACTCACTTGCACAGATGAGGAAACTGAGCCCCAGAAAGGGGACTTGAGGAGCCTGCATTCCCATTGCAAGTTATACTCAGAACTGGGAACTGGGACATGTTGGGGCTCAGCTAGTGACAGAGTAAAGGACTATTTTCCTGCACTGGCTGGTGGTCACTGGTCTGGTGGAGATAGGGAAGAAAAGGGAAGTGGGGGGAGTGGGGGAAGCATCTTGCCCACTAAACTGTCCAGACTTCCTGCCCCCAACACACTGACCCACAGCAACTTGGGTGTTCTGACCAGTAAGCTAGAATCCCACATTCCTTTCTACACTCCCAGGAAATGTAAGCTTGGGGGTGGGTCCTGGGGAGGTACTCTCCCATCCAGGCCACTTACCTCTCCTCATGCCCCCTCATAACCACTATGCTTCATCCTTCTGACCCCACTTCCTAATGTTGCATGTCCTGTTACTCCTAGAGTGGCTGGCCAGTGGCTTGCTCACTCCCTCCGGGAGCATTTGGGCTTCCCAAATGAAAATCCCAGGGTGACCCAGCCTGTTTCTGGGCCAGGACACAATCTCCACTCCCTGACCCTGGCACAGCATCTAGGCCAGAGGATGGCCCCAGATTGACCCCAGAATTGAGCCTGGAAAGTTCTACAGGGCAGAGATCTAAAAGTACAGGCGAAGACTCTCCTCTCCCCGTCCACGGCGCGGGGCCTCCGCCCACTTCCCCACGCCCCCTGTCTTCCCCCGCCCCGCACACCTGCATACCCCCACCTTCAACCCGGCTCTCAGGGCCCAACAGGTCGGTCATAGGACCCAGACGGCCCGGCCTGACATTTCCGCTCCCAGAGACACGCCCCCTCCACACCGCCACCCCCAACCCCGACTTTCAAAGCTCTGAGTCTCAGACCCCGGCCTGAGGACAGTGGCCAGCCTGCCTTCAGGCAGGGGTCGCCTCCGGATGGTGCCACTCCAGGACTGCCGAAGAAATGAAAGTGGAAGGAAGGCTGGGCCGCGGGGGCCACGGGAGCTCACTCACGGGTGGCCTCAGCGACAGCGCTCAGTCTTCTGGCCGCAGGGTCACATTCCCCGCGCACAGGCTCGCCCTCCGCCTGCCAGCCCCCTGCCGTGCGGGTCCGCTCGCCAGTCTGTCCGCCTGCCTGCCTGGCCGGCCGGACCCACTGCCGCCCTCCGCCTCGAGGCGACGCCAGCTCCGCCCCGGGCCCTGCCGAGCTGCGGCCACGGGGCGGGGAAAGGGAGCACCCCCACCCCTAATACGCAGACACAACCCGCCTTCCCGGAAAGTCCTTATGGAGCTCCTAACTTCCCGTTGGGCAAAAGAAAATTGAGCACACCGCCCTCTCGGAGACTCTTTGGACCTGCTCCAAGGAGGCAACTTTTGATTCCTAGACTGCAAAATGGGGACAAGCCTGGCTTGTTGTCCTGAGCAGAAACAAAAGAGCTGCAGACCTTCCTGGAATCATTAAGTCCCAGAACTCAATAAGGGACAAGAACCGTCCTATCCACTCCCGTGTCCTCAGCTCCTGGCACATAGCAAGAACTCAAAACCCCACTTGATGAACGAATGTATGAGTGAATGATTGAATGCCTTGGGGCCAGGGACCTGGGGCCCTCCCTCCTGAAGGGACTGGCCTAGAAGAGTGCTCAAAATCACACATTTCATCTCCTTCGCTAGCGCCAGGGGGCCTTCATCAGGCTGGACTGGTCCTCCTCCTCATTCCCATTGAAAATCACCCCATTTTCCTCCACCAGACCTTTGCTGTTCCCATTTTGGAATCCTCCTTTTTAACCAAATCCAGAGTCCTCAAGACCTGATCTGCTATCCCTCCTTTTCTTCCTGAGTTCCTCCCCTGAGGACAGACAGATATCCCAGCATTCAATGGACACGGTGGCCCCCAGACCCAGAGACTAATTTGCTAGCCCTGTCTGGGATGAGAGGGAAGATTGGTGGCCTTCTAAGCCAGGAGGGTCAAGGCACAAAGCTATCCTGCAGAAGTCATTCTGGAGGGGGACAGATGTGACCAGATGTCAGTAGGTGGAGAGCTAGAAGCTGGAGGTGGGTATTTACCATGGCACAGTTACCCTTCTGGGCTCTCTTTGTGTCTAGCCTTTCCACTTGCTTGATGGTGTGAGAACATATTGTATCCTTAGGAATCTTCACACATAAAACTGAAGATATGTCTTTTTGCTGAACACTTGTATTTGCCCCAGTCTAATTTTCTGTGTGTTTTTATGTCTGAGTCTTAATTCAGCCCCAAATCCCCTACAAACAAACATTTGCTTATGGAGGAAATTCAAGTATATTCTTCTATTTATTTGATATCCTTACCAATACCTTTGAGCATGAGTCTATACACTGAGGTCAGGGTGATGAATAGCTGACTGACTCAGTTGCTGACTCCAGGTACTGACGATACACACGGATAACATAAAGTCCCAGCTCAGTCATGCAGGGATGAGAATGTGGGGACTGATGGGGCTTCCCAAGAGTGAGAGTATCTGCAGGAAAGATGTAGAACACTGGGGGCAAAACATGATTGTAAGAGGGACTTTACCTAACAAATGCAATCAGTGTAACCTGGTTTCTTATACTTTCAATGAATCCACAACAATAAAAGAAAAAAAAGGAAATAGGATGTTTGTAATAGCAAAAAAAAAAAAAAAAAAAAAAAAGATGTGGAACACCCAAATTGGGTATTTTGAGGGGTGTTTAATGAAGGCACTATTTAGAGGTGTAATCAGAGTGTGGGAAAACCAAACAGAAAATGTATTCCCCAGAGCAGTGGGTAGCTGTTAACCTAGGATGAAAGAGTGTGTGGAGAGGGAGTGGGGTGATAGCCATCAGAAAAGGGCTGTTGCGGCCTAAGGTGGTCCCGGCTGGGGAAGGCCCAGCCCACAGCAGTCATACAGGGAAGGACTGGGGGTAAAGACCCTCTCATCTCTCCCAGATGGCCACATTTCCCCATCACCTGAATCCTCCCAGAAGCTAAGGACAAAGTAACCAGTTGCTGCAGCCCATAGAGGCCGGTCATTTGGGTTATAGTACTGGGTGGTGGGTAAAGAGTCATCTGGAAGAGAAATTTCAAGAGGAAATGACTTAGAAACTGCTTGTGCTTTCCTTATCATTTGGTTCTAAACATTTCATAAATGTCATTGCAATTTCCTTTCTAACTCTTGGATGATTTAAAAATTTGATTTTTAGTTTCTCAACCTATGGGAGGTTTATGTTTTTCTTGTTGACTTCTAATTATATTGCATCATGGTCAAAGATTTATGGTCTGTAAGATTCTTTGGAATTTGACGTGCCTTCCTTTGTGGCTTTGTACACGGTCATTTTCTGTACCTCTGAGCTGGATTTTATAGGCTAGGCAGAATTTTGGTGAAGAGTAAAAAACACAAAAACTTACACTGTGGGAAATATAGACAATCCATTTTGAAGGAACCTCAGAAGTTTCCATCTCATCTACAGAGTTTCTGGGTGTTGGCTCGGCGCCTGTGGCTCAGCGGGCTAAGGTGCCAGCCACATACACCTGAGCTGGCGGGTTCGAATCCAGCCTGGGCCCGTCAAACAACAATGACGGCTACAACCAAAAAATGGCCGGGCGTTGTGGCGGGCGCCTGCAGTCCCAGCTACTTGGGAGGCAGAGGCAGGAGACTCGCTTGAGCCCAGGAATTGGAGGTTGCAGTGAGCTGTAATGCCACGACACTCTACCCAGGGCGACAGCTTGAGGCTGTCTCAAAACAAAAACAAAAACAAAAACAGAGTTCCTGGGTGTCTATGGGATGGGAGGTAGATGGAAAGGTTGGAGGAAGCCAGAGAGCCCAAATCCCTCAAACATCTGTAATCTCTTTTTGCTGCTTTCAGTATGGGCTAGAGAGACTGGTTCTTCCAGGAGGTTCTGCTGGGGCTAAGATGCAGACCTTGGAGAACAAGGCTTTACCATGTATTAGCTGTGTGACTTTGGGTTAGTCCTGCCCTCTCTGATGGCACGCTGTGAACTGACAGCACTGCATACCTACACAGGACAAGTGCTGTTCCCCGCTACTGTATCCTGCGTATGATGAGTGGGTCTAGAGAGGCTCAGACAAAGCCCATCTCTGAAACCTGGTGGGAGCCAGTAAGGACAGAGGAGAGTATATGCCTTTTTCCATTGTACAGTTTGGGCACATGCATCCCCAGTGGGTGTTCCAAGTGGCAGCAGGGTGGTGTCTCTGCCACTATTCTGCTGTGTGTCTCTGGGAAAGCCCCTGCCCCTCTCTGGGCCTCAGTTTCCACCTCTGCTTACAAAAGCACTTTCTAGCCGTAACCAAGTGCCATTCCAAGTACCTTATCACAACCAGCTTCTTGCTCTTTCCCTTGCTAGGCCTGGTGTCCATGACTTTCCTTAATGGGCTAGGTTATTAGATGCAGGAAGGGAGATCCTGCCTCGTGGGCAGGGAGGAGCAGAAACTGAAATAGAAACTCTTTCCTGGGAAACAGTGAGGAGAGGGTGGGCCCTCTCAGGCAATAGCAGCTGCCAGATGCTTGGTGAAGCGACTTGAGGTGCAACAGCTCATTCTAGGGTCTCTATGGCTGTAGGGGAATTGAGTTAGACTTCCTTTAGTCTGAAGAATACAAAGTTTAAGGGAATGTGACAGAAAAAGACAAGGTTGACAAGGACGTACACTGAAATTCTGTGTGACCTTGGACAAGCATTTATTCTCTTTGAGGCTATTTCCCCTTTTCTAAAAATGAAACATCTGCCCCATGGAAGAGCTGTGAGGCTCAAATGTGGTAGCTCTTGCACACAGCAGAAGGCTGTGACCAGTCTGCTTCAGGGCTGCCTTCTAGCACTCAGCAGGTGTTTGTACAGAAGAGGGGCTGAGCTTGTTCCGGGGTCCAGGAGGGCAGTGGGCAGAGACCCAGGACAATATGGGGGGACTCTGGGCACATGAGACCTGTCCAACCATGCAGTCTGGATGGAGCTCACTTATCAGGAGGAAGGGGTGCAGGTAAGACCCTGGTGACATAGCTTCAGAGGGTTTCAATACCTCTGAGGAGGAGGAGGTCCTCTTGCCTCTGAGAATCTCAGAGAACCTCTGCTCTCTGCTCTAAAGTCCTTCTCCCTCTTAGCTGCCCCCTTGAGTTGGAGGCACTGCCCTCACTTCTCCAGTTTTAGGGTCTTCCATCTGGGGAAGGAGACCACTAGAAGCTGGGGTGGAAGCCTGGTGTGGGTGAGTGCCTGCAGATGATGTCATAACTCCACACCTTACCACAGAATCGCCCTGATAGGCATTGTGCCCTCCAACCACTTGGAGGGCACAGTATGTTTCCAGTCAGGGATGCCGCAGCAGTGGAGTGAGAGTTGGGAGGTGGTTTCATCAGTGTTCCAGGCTCAGCCTTCCATGGAAACCACCCTGAAGCCTGCACTGGAAGTTTTATCAAATCCTATCCCCTCCTCTTCCATTGTGGTACCTCAAGTTCAGCCTCTGGAGCTTCCTTCCTTGAGCACCTCCCAGTTCAAAGCTCTTCTCCTGCAGAAAGCCTGCTCAGACCGCACTAGGCCCACATACTTTCTTCTTTCTTCCACAGCATCCTGTCTCCAAGTGTGTTCAGTAACACACTGGCTTTGGAGTTGCCAGCAGGGAGGGTGTTCCTCACAGTCCCAGAAGGCTGGGGAGCTATCTTTTAGTTTTTTAATTATGATTTAAATTATTCACAAATTATTATGATGAAGCGGAAATAGCACATCCATTTCTCCCACTTTTTTTCCTGTATTCATTCATTCATTCCATAAAAAGTTGTTGGTTTTTTTTTCTTTTTGAGACAGAGTCTCACTCTGTTGCCTAGGCTAGAGCACCATGATGTCAGCCTAGCTCACAGCAACTACAAATTCCTGGGTTCAAGTGATCCTCTTGCTTCAATTTCCCAAATAGCTGGGACTACAGGCACCTGCCACAACACCTGGCTAATTTTTCTTTTTCTTTTTTTTTTTGCAGTTTTTGGATGGGGCTGGGTTTGAAATTGCCATCTCTGGTATATGGGGCGTCACCCTACTCTTTTGAGCCACAGGCGCCATCCTAACTTTTTTATTTTTAGTAGCAATGGGGTCTCAATCTTGGTCAGGCTAGTCTTGAACTCCAGAGCTCAAGCAACCCACCCACCTCAGCCTCCCAGAGTACAGGATTACAGGCAAGGGCCACCGTGCCAGGTACTTCCATAAGGACTTACTGAGGGCCCGCTAGGTATCAGGCACCATATCTGGGCCAAATGCAGACCCTTGTCTTGCTTTGTGGGTGATGACAAAGGCCTCAGTTATCTTCTTTTTTTTTTTAGTTGTCCCAGAACCATTTATTGAAAAGATTATCTTTGCTACTCTGTATTTACTTTTCTCCTTTTTCAAAGATCAGAGGATCATATTGATGTAGATGTATTTCTACGCTCTCTCTTCTGTTTCATTGATTTTTCTTTCTTTTTTTTTTTTTTTATTAAATCATAGCTGTGGGCTCAGCGCCTATGGCTCAACGGGCTAAGGTGCCAGCCACATACACCTGAGCTGATGGGTTCAAATCCAGCCCAGGCCTGCCAAACAACAATCACGGCTGCAAAAAATGGAAAATGGCTGGGCGTTGTGGCGGGCGCCTGTAGTCCAGGCTACTTGGGAGGCGGAGGCAGGAGACTCACTTGATCCCAGGAATTGGAGGTTGCTGTGAGCTGTGATGCCACGGCACTCTATCCAGGGTGACAGCTTGAGGCTCTGTCTCAAAAAACAAAACAAAACAAAACACATAGCTGTGTACATTAGTGCAGTCAAGGGGTACAATGTGCTGGTTTCATTTACAATCTGAAATATTTTCATCAAACTGTTTAACATTGCCTTCATGGTATTTTCTTAGTTATTGTATGAAGACATTTGTATTCTTCACTTAGCAAGTTTCGCCTGTACTCTTCTACGAAGCACTGTAGGTGTGGCCCCACCAATTACCCTCCCTCCACCCCAACCTCGCCCCTCCCCTCCCCTCCCTTGCCCCTTTCCCCAGGCCTCAGTCTTCTAGGGAACTTTCCCTAGGCTGAGGCATCCCATTGGCTATAGAGGATCATTAGCCGAGCAACAGATCAGGGAGGAAGTGGCTCCTAGAAGGGAGGGGTCCTTGGACATCACTTAATTTGATCTTCTTGAAGTACATGGGAACACTGTGGCACAGGGAGAGAAAGGAATCAGCAGTGATAAATCATGATGATAAAAACCATTTGTGAACCTTTAGATCCCTGTGTTGAGATGTATATTCTCAATTCTTCCCCTCAGCAAACCTTCAGAGAGAGGAATGGAGGGGCAGGAAATAGAGAAAAAGATTTCTACCAAGGAGAGATAAGGGATGGGACATGTTTGGATGATTGAACGTGTCTACCCTGTGGTTCTGTCTAGGTCCTCTCTAGGCTTCATTTACAGGAGATGGGAGTATTGTATCCACTGCAGTGATTTGGGCCATGGGTGGGGTCCACTTCTTGGCGGAGACTTCCTGGGCCTGTGGAGTCTGGATTCCATACAAGTCCAGCCTGTGACTTCCCATAGTTGTTATTCAGCTTGTCTTCTGGTGCATTTGGAGCTTTGTCAAGAAGCAGCTGTAGGAGCTCAGCTTTGTCCAAGGCTAAGTAAACTAAGGGTGTGCTCTTCTTTTCCAGGAAATCTTCCTGAATTAAACCAGCTGCTTGGAACCAACCTTGGGGATCTGGGGGGAGGGTGGTGGTGGTGCTTAGTTCTTAGTGCTTTGCAGAGGTGCTTTTTGGTTAAGCCCATGGAGATTATGCCTTTCCCTTTGCACTGCATGCCCTTAAAAGTCGGGTTTTATTTATGTTATCTTCTCCCATGTGACCTTGTCACAAGAATTTGACAGTTGTAAGGAATTTTCTGGTTTACAAAGTGTTTTTCACTACTCTGGTCACTTTTGAGTCCTGCAACAATGTTGGGAGGTGAGTATTGGCTCCAAAAGGACTTGATTAAGAAGCAGAGCCTGAGATGGCAGAGTTGGGCCTCCCAACTCCAGTTGCAGGGCCCACCCTTCTGCCCCACACCACCAAGCGTGTAGCAAACACACTGTTTAAGTGCTATCTCATATGACCCTCCAGTAAGTGAAAGAAAGGAAAACAGTTCAGTTTGAAAGTGGGCTAGACACTTTCTAAAACTATTCTCCTGGGAAAGTAGATGGTAACATAGACATTCGTATCTGGAACCACATTAAAGCAATAATAGCATTAGGTACACTGACCATCCTTAGTAACTTTGACACCACCTTAGATTTCTCACTCACTCTTTTGGATACCCTTGTAAAAATCTGCTGGGGCCAGTCATATTCCACACATTCTACTGAGGACACCCAAGAGAGAAAGTGGTATTTAATGTGAGCTGAGAGTAGAAAAGGAGGAGATAGCAGGAAGGCCGAGTGCAGTGAGGAGAAAGGGGTTTTGGAAACAAAAGGCTATCTGAGAGTCACGGGTTTCAAGAGTGGAGGTTATTTGCCTCTAAGAAGAGGGGCCAAGGCAGACTATCACAGAGGGACCCAGAGCTTCCCTGACCTTGAGAGCAATCCCTCAGTGCAGCGGCGCCCAGAGGACACAGTGCAGCCTGCTGGCTCTTTGAGACAAACTGTGAAGGGCCAGAAAGTTCCAGCCAATCAATCCCAGCTCCAATGGGGTGTGAGTCTTCTGATTGAGCTCTGTAGCCGAATTCCCATTCCCATCAGTCCCGCCCCCCATTGCTGCCTGCCCAGCTCACCATATATCATCCCCTTCTGCTCACTACCACAGGCAAGAACAGATGCACACAGGATGGGTGGAGAGGTTCAGCCTGCAGTAGCAACACACAATTCTCTGTGCAGCTGCAGGGGCCAGGCACACATAATCCAGGGCAACAGATCATCCCACAGCTTGCTCCTGGGGTCACGAGCCTGGGAAATTCTCAGCTCTCAAAATCAAACAAGGGGGCGGCTCCTGTGGCTCAGCGAGTAGGGCGCTGGCCCCATATACCGAAGGTGGCGGGTTCAAGCCCGGCCTCGGCCGAACTGCAAAACAAAAAAATAGCCGGGCGCTGTGGCGGGCGCCTGTAGTCCCAGCTACTAGGG
>CAUYON010192329.1:0-21302 GCA_963573935.1 Arctocebus calabarensis
TCAGCCATGAGCATGGTATGTTTTTCCATTTGTTAATATCCTCTGCTATTTCCTTTCTTAGGGTTTCATAATTTTCTTTATAGAGGTCCTTCACCTCTTTTGTTAAATATATTCCTAGGTATTTCATTTTCTTTGAAGCTATGGTGAAGGGAGTTGTGTCCTTAATTAGCCTCTCATCTTGGCTGTTATGGCGTATACAAAGACTTGTAGACATTGATTTTATATCCTCTAACATTATTGTATTTTTTGGTGACTTCTAGGAGTCTTGTGGTTGAGTCTTTGGGGTTCTCTAAGTAGAAGATCATATCACCAGCAAAGAGGGAGAGTTTGACCTCCTCTGCTCCCATTTGGATGCCCTTTATTTCCTTGTCTTGCCTAATTGTATTGGCTCGAAATTCCAGCTCTATGTTGAATAGTAATGATGACAGAGGACAACTTTATCTAGTTCCAGTTCTAAGAGGAAAATCTTTCAGGTTTACTCCATTCAGTAAAATGTTAGCTGTGGGTTTATCAAAGATAGCTTTGATCAGTTTAAGAAATGGGCCACCTATGCTAATATTCTTCATTGTGCTAATTAGAAAAGGATGCTGGATTTTATTGTTTTTGCATCTATTGAGAGAATCATATGGTCTTTATTTTTGCTTCTGTTAATATGTGAATAATGTTTATGGACTTGCATATGTTTTTTTTTATTGTTGCAGTTTTTTGGGGGACTGAGTTGAACCCACCACCTCCAGTATATGGGGCCAGTGCCCTAATCCTTGAGCCACAAGTGCTGCTCAATTTTTTTTTTTTTTTTTTTTGTAGAGACAGAGTCTCACTTTATTGCCCTAGGTAGAGTGCCGTGGCATCATACAGCTCACAGCAACCTCCAACTCATGGGCTTAGGCGATTCTCTTGCCTCAGCCTCCTGAGTAGCTGGGACTACAGGCGCCCACCACAACGCCCGGCTATTGGACTTGCATATGTTAAACCAACCTGGCATCCCTGGGATGAAACCTACTTGATCATGATGTATAACTTTTTTGATGATAAGCTGTAATCTATTGGCTAGGATTTTGTTGAGAGTTTTTGTATCTGTATTCATTAGTGAAATTGGTCTGAAATTCTCCTTTTTAGTTGGGTCTTTTCCTTGTTTTGGTATCAGGGTAATGTTTGCTTCATAGAACATGTTGGGGAAGATTTCTTCCTCCTAAATTTTTTGGAATAATTTCTGCAGCATGGGAATAAGCTCTTATTTGAAAGTTTGATAGAATTCTGGTATGAAGCCATCTGAACCAGAGCATCTTTTTGTTGAAAGATTTTTTATTGTTTCTTATCTCAGTGCTTGAAATTGATCTGTTCAGGAGCTCTATTTCTTCCTGGCTAAGTCTAGGGAGAGGGTGTGATTCCAAATATTGATCCACTTCCTTCACATTGTCAAATTTCTAGGCATAGAGTTTCTGGTAGTATTCAGAGATGATCTCTTGTATCTCTGTGGCATCAGTTGTTATTTCCCCTGTATCATTACTGATTGAGGTTACTAGAGATTTTACTTTTCTATTTATACTTAGTCTGACTAAAGATTTATCTATTGTATTTATTTTTTCAAAAAACCAACCCCTTGTTTCATTAATTTTTTGAATGATTCTTTTGTTTTCAATTTCATTGATCTCTGATTTAATTTTGGATATTTCTTTTCTTCTGCTGGGTTTAGACTTAGATTGTTCTTCTTTTTCCAATTCCATAAGAAGGCTTGTGAGTTTGTTGATGTGCTTTCTGTTTTGTGAATGTAGGCATCTAAAGCAATAAATTTTCCTCTCAGAACTGCTTTTGCAGTATTCCACAGGTTATGGTAGCTTGTGTCTTCATTGTTGTTATGCTCAAGGAAGTTAATGATTTCCTCTTTTATTTCTTCCTGCACCCAACTGTCATTCAAGAGAAGGTTGTTTAATTTCCCTGCCTTTGTGTGGGGTTGAATGTTTTTGTTGGAGTTAATTCTACCTTTAGTGCCTTGTGGTCTGAGGAGATATGGTAAAATTTCAACTCTTTTGATTATGTTGAGGTTTGTTTTGTGCCCTAGGATATGATCAATTTTGGAGAATGTTCCATGGGGCAATGAGAAGAATGTATATTCTTTATCTTTGGAATGAAGTGTTCTATATGCGTCTATCAAGCACAGTTGTTCTAGGGTCTCATTTAAGTCTCTTATATCTTTGTTTAATTTCTGTTTAGAGGATTTGTCCAGCTCTGTAAGAAGAATGTTAAAGTCCCCTGTTATTATGGTACTATAGTATATTATATTGTTCAGACTGAGTAACGTCTGTTTCAAGAATCTGGGAGCATTTAAGTTGGGTGCATAAATATTTAGAATTGAAACATCTTGTTGTATTTTTCCCTTGACCAATATAAAGTGACCATCATTGTTCTTTTTTGCCTTTAGTTGCTTTAAATGCACATGTATCTGAAAATAAGATTGCAACCCCTCTTTTCTTCTGAATTCTGTTTGCCTGAAAAAAATGTCTTCCAACCCTTAACTCAGAGTTTTAATTTGTCTTTTGAAGCTAGGTGTGTTTCCTGCAGACAGAAAATGGATGGCTTGTGTTTTTTAATCCAGTTAGCCAGTCTATGCCTCTTCAGTGGGGAATTCAAGCCATTGACATTTATTGAGATAATTGATAAGTGTGGTAGTGTTCTATTCATCTTATTTTGTGAGAGTCCATTGCTTAGTTTTGTCTTTTGCATCATTGTGGAAGTTAGGTTCTGTTCTTTAATTTCTGAGTTCTTTCTTTGCTGTTGATTCATTGTGATGGTCAGTGTGTAGAACAGGTTGAGATATTCCTGTAGAGCTGGCTTTGTTGTGGGATTTTCTTCAATGTTTGTATATCAGTAAATGATTTGATTTCTCTGACTATTTTAAAGCTTAGCTTAGCAGGATATGGAATTCTGGGATGGAAATTGTTCTGTTTAAGTAGATTAAACAGATGTAGTAGATGATGATTGTCTTCTTGCTTGAAAGTTTCGTTAGAGAAGTCTGCAGTCACCATGATGAATTTACCCCTGTAGGTCAACTGGAGCTTATTCCTGGCAGCTTGAAGAATCTTTTCTTTTGTCTTGACTTTGAACAGGTTCATCACAATGTGTCTTAGAGAAGCTCTGTTAGAGTGTAGGCAACCTCGGGTCCAATATCCCTCTGAAAGGAGAGTTTCAGAATCTTTGGTGACATTTGGTAAATTTTCATTTGTAATATTCTCTAGTATGGCTTCCATTCCCCGGGGCATTCTTCTTCCCCTTCTGAGATACCCATAACTTGTATGTTTGAGTGCTTCATAAAGTCTCATAATTCTGTCAGTGAATGTTATGCTTTCTCTCTCTGCCTCTTTTTCTGCGTCTTTAACTATCTGAGCCATCTCAGGAGCTTTGTCTTCTACCTCTGAGATTCTTGAGATTCTTTCTTCTGCATGGTTTAATCTGTTGTTGATACTTTCTATTGTATCTTTAAGTTCCCTAATTGACTGCTTCACTTCCTTCAGCTCTGCTATATCCTTTCTATATTCTTCATATCCTTCATCTCTTTCTTTCTTTCTTTTTTTTTTTTTTTTTTAGACAGAGTTTCAAGCTGTCACCCTGGATAGAGTGCTGTGGCATCACAGCTCACAGCAACCTCCAATTCCTGGGCTCAAGCAAGTCTCTTGCCTCTGCCACCCAAGTAGCTGGGACTACAGGCACCTGCCACAATGCCCAGCCATTTTTTGGATGCAGCCATCATTGTTGTTTGGTGGGTCCGGGCTGGATTTGAACCCACCAGCTCAGGTGTACGTGGCTGACGCTTTAGCCTGTTCAGCCACAGGCGCTGAGCTATCATTCATCTCTTATTTGAGACTGTTTTTGGATTTACTTTTGGTTATTTTCCACTTTATCAGCAGTTTTCTTCATTGTTTTCATCATTTCCTTCATTGTTTTCATCATCTGTGTTCTAAATTCCCTTTCTGTCACTTTCTAACATTTCTTTATAGG
The DNA here is from genome assembly GCA_963573935.1 of Arctocebus calabarensis. Taxonomy (NCBI): domain Eukaryota; kingdom Metazoa; phylum Chordata; class Mammalia; order Primates; family Lorisidae; genus Arctocebus; species Arctocebus calabarensis. The sequence goes on from CAUYON010192329.1 coordinate 3,997, forward strand.
TGGAATCATCTGCAGTAGGCACCTTACAGTCCCTTGGGGGGAGGGTTGCTCTGGACTGGCTTTTCATGTTGCCAGGATTTTTCTGCTGATTCTTTCTTATGAGTGTTTTCTTTTACCTATTTCCTTGCCCTAATTTTCCTTTCACTTCCTCTTGCTCTTAAGTTACTGTGCCACTGGCATATGGTTTTGATGAGTCCTTTTGGTACAGGACCAGAAGGATGAGAAGATTAAAGAGCAAGAAGGGAAAAAAGAAAGAAAAAAAAAAAAAGAAAAAAGAGAAAGGAGAGGGAGTGAGTAAAAGGGAATATTGACAAAAAAGAGAGGCACAGAAAGAGGGAGACAGGAGCAATATAGGTGTACAGTAGGGTACTTTGACCCAACCTTAAAAAACCCCCAATCTCTGTGGGTGCCAAAACAAGCAAAAAGAAAACTTTATAGGATAAAATTTGGGGAAAACCAATAATAGGGGGTAGAAACACTAGCAAAAATGAAATTATAATTGTTAAGTATGGAAAATTATATTTAACATAGAAAAATGAAGAAAGAAAAAGAAAAAAGAAAAATCTAGAGGGAAAATGTTGAAATAAATAAATAAATAAACCAAAAACAAAGCAGTATATATAGCTTGCTGAATATTGTCTGGGCAACAGGTGATCTTCTGGGGTATGAGATGTTAATCACAATGATGATACAGCTATATGAGATGGAGACTGGAGGCCTCTGCTGATGTCTCAAACCCCACAGGGTGGAAAGCCTAAATTTCTCCTCAACCCACCCAAAAGGCACTTTAAACTGTTAACCTGGCTAAGCAGAAAGCACTTGTCACTGAGATTACTCCTGAAGTGGCTGCCACTTACCCAGTGTGCCAAAACCCATTTCACTCTATGCCCCTGAGGGCCAAGGCTATAAGGCATCTCAGTCCCTGCCTTTAGGCTGCTCAGTCACTAGATTACTCACTCAAGGTCTCCCACTGGATCCTTTGCTCTGCATCCCTGAGGGCAGAGCTTGCTGGGGCAGTTCTCCCACAATGTCTCCACACGGTCCACAGCTGGACACTGTTAGCTCCTTCTATCTCAGTGGCATAGTCCGGGACCCTAGACAATGCTTAAAGTCCTCCACACTCTTGCCCAAGTTCTCCCAAGGTAGTTCAACTGAGTGCCAAGTCAAAAAAAAAAAAGGCTCACAGGTAAGTCCTTTCCATTTTGCAATAAATATCACTGCTGCTGTACTTACAACTGCTGGTGGGATTAATCCAAAGGAACACACACAACCATTCTCCACTGCTTTTGTCCTCCTCATGGGGTCCAGATATCTCTTGCTGACTGCCTATGTCCCCAAAGGGATGTTTCTGGGCAGATCCCACCAGCCAGAGATGTCTGGAGTCTTCTCTCCCCAGTCTCATTGTGCCCAGTTGTAAGGAAGCATTTACTTGGCTGCCATCTTGCTCCTCCCTCCGATCTGAAAATTATTCTACTTCTCTTCCTCTCTCTAGTATATTTGGATACCTAGTTGCATTTTAGGGTTGAAAGTGGGCAGTGTCAAGGGAAAATGCCATACTTTCATTTTTTTTAAGAGATTGAACTTTATTCAATTATTTTCTAATGGATCAAAGTCATGCTCTGCATGTTCTTCCTGTATTAAAAAGATGAACATTAAGGTGGAGAGATTGGGGAAATAGAGAATAAAGGATAAATCAAGATAAGAAAAGTGAAAGCAATAAGAAATATTCTTTATTTTTCAGCTCTATTGGGTTATATTTGTCCCCTCACATACACAGAGTGATTGAGAAAGTGGGCTATGTACCAGGCTCCTTGATACGCACAATCTGGTAAAGTAATGGAGGTTAGTGAGTGTGAAGTAGCCAGCAGACATACCCACCTCCTTCAGTCTGTGCAATAATTTCCTCTCTACTCATCCATATTCTAGCATGGGCACTCTATAAATGTTTAGGGGATGAAAAAGAAAATAAATGAATGCTCACAAAGTTAAAGAGCCTACAGTTACTGAGCTGAGTCCTGTACTTCTGATTGAGACTGTAACTTTGGTAAAAAATTTTGAGAGGCTCCTTTTATTCATTTACATACCTAGAGAAATATTGTTTCTATCATAAACTGTGGACCCACTTGCTTAATTGGAAAGAAACGCATGTGTGTGTATATGTATTTAATCTGACTTGGTCATTACACGTTGTATCATTGGATTTACTGCCAAAATATGTAGAACTATGATATATCAATACAAAATATAAAAAATAAAAATTAAAGCTTTGTTAGTTACTTGTGGAAATTAGGATAGTATCCTTGAATTTGGCTTTGCATGGTTTTCTGGATTGAATTTAGACTGATATACCATTTCCCTTAAAAAATGGAAAGATGGGCCTTTAATAGTTCAAATGTTTATGTGAAAAATTTTGTTCTGAAGTAAGTAGTGACTGCCTTCACTGAGTGAGGCAGATGATCTTTAATTCGGCACGGTCCCGCCTACTCACTTTTCCCAACTCTGTTACCTAGCAGATCGCATGCCTTGAGTTTGTGATCCCTGCACCAGGGTGGTCTGGGTGCATGAGGCAGAAAAGGGACACCATCTCATCTTCTAAAAACACCATGAGAAGCCATATTGAACGTGACATGGCTGGAACTAGAAGGAGCACACACCTGCAGCCTGACTGGCTTTGGAGGCAAAGCTGACCCGACTGTGTGTGCACTGAGACATGGAAGGAAAAGCATGGGAAGAATCCAAATTCCATTTCATTAGGCTGCATAATGTCCTTCATGGTGAACAAAGACCAATCTTTCTGAAGCCAGGGGCTTGCAGTTAGAGAACCTGGTTACTGAAGTGGAAGCACCCGGTGAGGGAGGACCGAGATTGTACTCACTCCAAACTACCTCATGCAGCTCTCTGGTTCTTAGAAGTCAGCCAATTCAATTTACTTACATTTGGCTGCCACTTTGAAAAATGCATACATTGGATGACACAATCTGTTATATTAGATTTACTAATATTTTACAATGATGCAGCAAAGAGCAGGCCAAATACCTTAGACACATGAGATTTATAGCCAGTGATTAATCTTGTAAAAATAAGGCATTGCCACCAAAAGAGGGAAAGAACAGAGTCTTTCCCAAACAGCAATGAAAATCTAATCCCACTCATTTGATGGATGAATGTCTTCAAAACAACAACAAAAACAAATAGAAAACTTTTGGAATCTAAAAAATGTCTCTCTTCTCTCTTCTCTGTCTCTATCTCTCCCTTCCCACCCCCTCTCCTTCTCTCTCTCTGCAGCAAATAGTCATCATCTTCCAAAACCAACTCAGTGGGTACAGCTAGCAAACAGGGTCTGCCCTCTTACCTTATGAATATTAGCAAATTGAAATGGGCACTTTCCAGAAGAAATACGATATTCTTACACTAGTACTTTCCAACAGGAATATGGCTTCTACAGTTGGCAGGCTCTAACTGACACTTGCAAAGAGGTCCAGTTTGAAAGATGAGGATTCAGGATGCAGTGAGCAGCATATTTTTCTTATTATTTTTTAATGCATATTTAGCCTTTTGGAAAAAAAAAAAAAGAATGTCCCTGCAACTGACACTCAAATGAATTATAAAAGCCATCCTTCCATGTTTTCTCTAGTTCTTCCTTCTTTTTTTCTGTGATTTAAAAAGAAAGGGTGGGAAAATAAAGTGTACTATTTCTTAGTGTTAGGGGAAAAGTAATTTTGATTTTTGATGTTTTGTTTTTTTTTTTTTTTGAGGTGGAGGAGAGCTGTGTAGGAGGTTGGCTTCATCCAAACATGCTCAGACATATGCTGTATTCCTGGAGGTGCTCTGACTCATTATCATCACCTTTTAAAAATGAAAACCCCATTTCCTGAAATGATATTACCTTTATAGTCCATTGCCTTTTTTTTTTCTTTTTGAGTTTTATATAAAAATTCAGAGGAGTTTTGCTTCACTGGTTTTTCATGAAAGAAAACATTTCCTTTGCAGTTTGGAATTAAAAAGTGCAACCATTGGAGTTGTTTTCATTTTCCTTCCTCTAAAACCAAGAAACATATTTTTCTTTCTGCAACAAGACCATTACTGAACTATCAGATGACCAGTTTGGTCCTGAAACCAAGATATTTATAGTCTGTAAATATTTTTATGGTGGTAGTGGTGAAGAAAGGGTGGTCTCCCCTATATACACAGACTGCCTTATGATTTTTCTTTTTTTAACATTTAAAAGTAAAGTCTATTTTTCCTGCAATGAGAGCAAAGCAATCTACGTCTTTTCTGGGAGAAGTTTTGTAATTCTTTTTTATTGCATTCTCAGACATTGTAGGTCTGTGAGTTATGCAGATTGTGAATTGATTTTTGTGGTTCTCTTTAATGTAAAACACAGATATGCAGCAATTTTAAAATGTTTATAAAGATAGACAAAATTATATTTCAAATATTGCATTCTTTTCCTAAATCAGTTTTATCTTAGAAACAAAGTAACTCAGGAGTTTACTTTAAAAAATATCGGTGTCATGCCTCAAAGGCAATTTAATGATGTCTTAAGTTAGCTTTGTTGTACACACCCTCCATTCCTTAACCTCAATTACAAAGGTATCTGAGGACCATCTGTGGTTCTGCTATATGGGTCCTTTTATTTCAGGATCCAAGATAGAAGATGAGCTCTTATTTAGAAGATGTCATTTTTACACCTAAAAAGGGTGGGGGTAAGATTTATACACTGGGGTTCTTAAAGCTTCAGCTCGAATGCGGTGTGGGACACAAAAGCTGTTGACCAAAGCAAGCTGCTTGACCAAGATTGCTGTCAATGGAGCAGAGGACTGTATTTCTCCCAGGATGGGTCAGATGAATCATCACCCTAAGGGAAAGGGGTGTGTGTGGCAAATCATTAAGAACCACAGTAGAGCTACTCGGGAGGCAGAGGCAAGACAATCGCCTAAGCCCAAGAGCTGGAGATTGCTGTGAGTGTGATGCCATGGTGCTCTACCGAGGCTGATAAAATGAGACTCTGTCTCTAAAAACAAACAACAACAAAAAACCACCACAGTAGAGTCCACAGAGATGATCAAGAGGAACTTCCATAAATCCAGCCTCAGTCAGTCCAGAGTGCTTCCAATTTTCATCCTCCTTCCATGATTTAGTGTTTACTCAGCATACTTTAAAAATGAACTTTATTATCTGCATTAGCAAAGAAAAACTGGAAACATCAATTTTCTGAAAGAAAAACATTCTAATGCCAGCCCAGACTGGAGATAATGCACCATTCCTCAAATATTGCTTAATGTTAAGTTTTTCCACTTTTCCAACATTCTTTTTTTTCTGTGTATTTCGACCTGTCTCTTTTCCTTTCTCCAAAATATTAATACATAGATTTTCTTTACTATATATCTTACTTTTTCTTAATCTCTCTTCCTTGCTATTTCCTTTTCTCTTTTCATTTCATTCATTCATTCACTCAAAATTACTTCCTGGATACATCCAGGATACCAAGTAAAATCAACATGTTCCCTATTTCTATTTATGAAACAAATAAATCCTATTAAGTTTGTCCAAAGTACTTTATAACTCTGAACTATGATTGTTTGCTCCCAAGGGCATGGCAGCCTGTAGCAGAGACAATGTTAGCTACAGAGTCAACTGTCTTAAGTGCCAAGGAAGAGTAATTGACAAGGTGCTATGGAAATTCAGTAGAAGATTATTTTAGTATAGCTTGGTAATAAATCATTCTCATTATGTAAATTTTTTATTATTTCCTCTTTTAAATTTTTCTTTCTTCTTCATTGTCTGACTCTTCCTCCCTCTCCTGCTCAGGCTCCCTCTCCTCTCCCCTCTCCCACCCAGATAGTTTATCCTTAGTACCTAGGCCAGAGAACTGAACTCAGTTCCATACCAGGACTATTTTGTTTGCAAATTACAAACTGGCTTAAGTAAGAAAAAAATATGTACTAGTTGATAAAATGGAAATGTGTCAGGCACATAGACATAGAATCTAAATATTTAAAGGATATCTTCCAGAATCTATTTTTTGTCTTTGGTTTTTATTTTTCTGATTTTGACTTTCACAGGGAAAGTTTCTCCTCATGGCTTCAAGATAGTCACCAACCTTACAGACTACCAGTTTAGCCACCTGAGAGTTTAGTTCTCCCAGGAGTTCTACATTCATTGGTTTGTTGTGGGAAATAGTCTCATTCCTGAATCAATCTAAGTGACCAGGAAATGGAATGCTTCAGTAGGTCAGGCTGAGGTTATGTAACCATTCTTTGAGTCTACAGAAAGGCAAGCTTTACTTGAAAATGAACCGGGTTGGAGGGGGAGAGGGTAGTAACTCCTTAAGGAAAATAAGGTTGCAGTTTTATAAGAAGGGGAGAATGAAAAATAGACATACAAAAACCAGACATATACTACGTAGTAGGGGCTTAATAATGCATTTTTATGAAACTGATGAAGTTATTTCTATTCATTTTATAAGGTACATACAGATGCAAAGAGAATCTTTTTTCTCTCCCCCAGACTTTATTTTTCTTAACCTTTTCTTCCTATCTCACTTACTATTAATTTTATTCCCTTCAGACATTGTAAAGCTTCTTTTTTATTTCTTTAAATATAAGTGTGGTTGTTTTATAGTATGTCTGATTCCACCAACATCTGGCGTCTTTGTGGATCTATTTAGGTTGTCTGTTGTTTCTTATCTGCAAAGTCTCTTTTCTGTGTATCTGGTTATCTTTTATTTTATGTTAGTCATTGTATTTTAAAAATTATTTGCAGGAATAATGGAGTCCAAAATGATGGTACACTTTTCCCTTCATGAGAAGATGATCCATGAAGCCATATAAAGAAATATGAGTTTGCAGGTTTTGAGCTTACATCTGCCCGCACATTTGGGCACTGCCTGTCTACGCTCAACTTAACTCAAGGTGAGTTAGCGTCCCTGCACCACTTAGAAGATGCAAACACAGGGTGTGCGATGTGAAGAGGGCTGGTTTTATGAATGAGCTTCCTTGGGGCTGGGGGTACAGCTGTTGTACTAGTATGCATCCTGGATACAAACTTCTAGTTTTTCTCCCGCAAGAGACTCTCTTTTCTGAGAAAATTAAAATTGATAATTTCTAAGTTGGGCAAATACTCTCAGGATGAAAGTGGCTTTTGTGTTCACTTATCTTCCTAGGTTCATGTTTCGCCTATTATTTCCTTAGTAGCTCTTTGTAGCTGTTGGGAAGATGTTTATTATAGTCAATATTTTTAGTTATTTTCAGCAGGAGTATTGGTTCAATTAATCTAGCCTGCCATTCCTGGTTCTAGAGGTCTTTTCTCTGAAAGCTCTGGCCTAGGCTTCATTATACTTGATCTTTTCTTGCTGTTATCTGCTCTTCTTTACACATGGTTCATGGGCAGGCCCTGTTAGAATATGGTATTCAAACCCATATTTCTTAATATGGCTTCATGGATCATCATCTCATGATTTGATACTTACCTTTCTGTCTTGAGGTTGGTTGTATAGGTTGCTTCTAATTTCCATAACATACTATCACCATGGTCTATTTGAATACTAGTTTATTTCTGGAATACCTATTTTTTCAACAGCAAACCATTTCTACCATCTGGGAGCATGAAAAAAAGCACTGTGTGACATAGGCAAAGGCTATCAAATATACAAATAATGTTGCATATTTAGAATTGTATTACATACATTTGCATAAAAATATTTCCTTTTCTTCCTGTCCCCCCTAGCTTTTGTTTGTTACTGTAAACAAACCGTTGGATGTTTTCCTCCCATTTTTATCCCTGGCTTACTCACTGGTTCTTTTCCTCTAGATCCCTTAACTCTAATGCTTTTCCTTTTTAAGATTTTCTATTTGGGTTTTTCCTCCTTGCCAAAAAAATCTTTTCCATTCTTCCTACAGCTTCACTTACATTCTATGTGAACTTGATTATCAAAATGTATGTGTCAAGTTATAGCCTTTATAAGGCTCTCCAGTTCCATTTAATTCCAAACTGATCATTAACTATATTTACCAGATCCTATTCATGTTCTAAAATTCTGTATTTCCAAAATTTTATTCTCTCTCTTTCTCCTAAGATTCTTTTTTTAGGACTATATTTTTTGGAAATAGCATCTATATTTACCCAGTCTTCCAAAATAGAAACTTCAGCAGCACCCTTACCTCCTACCCGTTCCATTTCTGCACTTAGCTGCTCATCTTCCTTCCTTTTCATGTCCACTAACATTGCACTGGTTTAGTTTCACATATTATATGTAATACACAGTTGATATTCATTATTCACAGATTCTATATTTGCAAATTTCTCTTCTCACTAAAATTTTTCTATATCTTCCAAATTAATGTTTGTGGTACTTTCATGGTTATTCATGGACATACTGATAGTGGTGAGAAATTTGAGTCACCTAGTGCACATATTCCAAATTTAGGCAAGGTGCTATTCTGCCTTCGTGTTTCACCTGTCATACCGTGAACAGGTGTCCCTCTCATGATCTTTAGTACCAGACTTTTCACATTTGTGTGAGTTTTGGTGGTGATTTCACTGTTTGAAATGGGCTCCCAAGTGTAGTGTTGAAGGACTGTCTAGTGTTTGTCAGTGCGAGAAGAGGGGGATGTGCTTTGTAGAAAAAAATAAGTGTGTTAAATAAGCTTCCTTCAGGCATGAGCTATAGTACCATTGCCATGAGTTTGATGTTAATGAATTAACAATATACATTAAATAAGGTGTCTTTAGACAGAAACATGGATAAAAGAAGGTAATATAGTGATTGGTTGATGAAAATATCATGACCAAAGGCTAGCAAAATGTAACCCTGTATTTTCCCTAAGAGCAATGTTTCAGTATTTGCTAATTCAGTGTTCATAGTGACTTTTTAGAACATAACTATCATGAAAAATGAGAATCAACTATGTGTATGTATATATATCATATATAATATAGTCATATGAGTATATCATATGTACAAATAATCATATGATCATATATATATCTGTAATTTCTTACAAATATCTTGACTGTTTTCCATATAATCCTTTCTCAGTTTTGACATAGTAATGAAGAATTGAATATGTTACATCTACTTAAAATTGAAAAATCCTCAATGCATTGAAGATAAAGTTTATATTTGTTCTTATGGAAGTTCAGTTTATTACAATCTTGTTGCCAAGCACTTTACCAACCTAAATCTGTACTACACCCTATTAGCACAACTAATGGTTTATTAGACAACTATTTGACTTTATATCTTTCTGTTTTCCCTTTATCTCCTTTGTCTTAAATTCTTTGTCTTGCTTCTCTGATAAAATCCTACTTAGCCTTCAAGACCAAGCTTGTATATTGATACCATCTCTGTGAAATTTTTCTTGGTATTTACACAAAGTAGTAATTGCTCTTTGTATTTCTTTCCAACTCCCATTTTCCACTGTTGCAGAGGGACTTACAAATAGGGAAAGTGGAAAGGCTAGAGCAAATTGAGTGTTGGGTTGGAACATGGGGCTACATAAGGAACCCATGGTTTTAACTCTGATGCTGAAAAGGACTAGAAGCTATGACACTCCGGTAGTAATGTGTACAAGTAGCATCCAGATATTCATTTATAAACCTAATTCTTCACTAAAAGAAACCAAAGCTTCTTAGAGGAAAAGCTCATTTCTAAGGCTTGAACAGGAAAAATACAAGATGAGTTTGAAAGTTATGGTTGTGTAAAAATGTACTCAAAGTATACTTTTTCTTGCTTCTCTGATAAAATCCTACTTAGCCTTCAAGATCAAACTTTATATTAACATTAACATATAAAAGTATGTCAGAAGGATGCACAGCTCAGGTGAAGGTTGTCTCACAGGCTAAATCTGGAACAAACTGAGCATGAAAGTAAATGTGGTAACATAACTCCTTAAATAAGAATCCATGGGTTCATCCTGGTATCAATCAATTGCTCCCACAGAAAACTCTTGCAGGAAAATGGCAACTAATACATGCAGAAGAAATAGTAGTATTAGAAAGTCACCATTTGGCAAACACCGAGTAATAATTGATTCAGACAAGGATCACTACTGGATGCCGAAAGCAGTAGTAAAAGTTTCATAAGGAAGAGAATACTTATACAATCCTAATAAATTAATCATTAATGTCAAAGGGAAAAATTAGTGGCATTACCATATAAGATCCTGATGAGACAACCTCTTACCCAAGTACTGTGTAATGAAACAGACTAGCACCCTGCTCCTTTTGATATGATGGGACAGACCAGATGATGTTCTTTTTAATATGATGCCCTATGAAGGGCACACTATCTATTTCATAATTTTTCTCCTCAATCTGACTAGGAGGAAGTATCAGACAAGCCAAGCAAAGGGGGATTGAAAAAAATAGACTGTTCAAAAATATTAAGGCAATAAATGACACAGGTACTGAGGAGAAGTTCCAGACAAAAGGGGCAACAAGGCATGACATAATAAATGATTTTGGATTCAATCCTCATCTGGGGAACGAGTAGTTTATTACTTTTTCTCAAGGAGTTTACAACTTATTGGACATATAGGACAACCCAGAATGTTTGAATATAGACCTTGGACTAGATAGTATTGCAGCAAAGATTAAATTTTCTAATTTCCTAATATGGAGGTTATATAGGCAGATGTTCTTGCTCTTAGGGAGTACACACTGACTTATTTGTGAGTAATAGATTACGTTTAAAATTTACTCATGAAGGGTTGGTAAAAAACATATATGTACCTATCCAGACAAAGTGGATGATAAAGCAAAGGAAATAAAATTTAAATAATTAGTGATACTTAGGCTATTGGAGATTTTTAAAGATTTCATCAAAATAAAAAGATTTAAGGGAAAACAAAGGCTTTGTGAAACAGAGATAAACTTTTATTTAGTTCCTTGTTATTTTAAAAATCTTCCCAGTTGGAAGATCAGTGAGATAAGGGTAAAGGTCTACTCTTCTTTTTTTCACCGCCACCCTGAATCCTCAGCACCTGTAACAGTGACATTAGAAAGGATGCTAATAAGTATTTTCTGAATGAATAAAGGAAAGACACATGAAGACAAATAGCAATGGAACAGACTTTCATACCCCCAGTTTTCCTCTTTCTTAAAATCCCACTAAATTTTAAGTAAAATATTATTTCAAAAGGGGTAGAAATCATAAGGAAGAAAAGAAAAAAAAAACCTATCTACCCCAACCCTCCCTGTTCCCCCAGCAGTTACCCTTTTTGCAGAATACTGGCAAACTTTCCCTCTAGAAAATTTGCCCAGCCTTATTGAAAATAATTAAATAAATTATGTTTTGATTCCTCCAATAAATGTCTCAGTCAGTTTACTTATGGTCCATTTTTACCATATGGTAAAGCTCAAGTTGAAAAGCATCATCCAAGTTCTAAGAGTTTTTAATCAGCTTTCTGTCTCTCTTTTAAATAAGCAAATATTGAGGATTTACCAAGTACCAAGAAAATGCACAAAGATGAAAGATAAATAGCAAAACAAATACAGAGAAAAGCAACTTAGAAGAAAGAGAGGCTACATAAAGGAATCTTTAAAAATAAAAAACTCTTGAAATTAAAAAAAAAGAGAAAAGTAATGGAAAACATATTAGAAGACTTGGAAGATAAAGTTGAGATAATATTCCAAAAAGTAGAAAATAAAAAGATAAAGAGATGAAAATAGGAGAGAAAATGTAGAAAAATTAGAGGACAATTTTATAGTATTTAATATTTGAACAGATATTCCAAGAAAAAAAAAGTAGAGATAAAATAAAAGAAAAAAGACATTTATAAAGCAACTTAATATTTCCAGAACTGAAGGAGATGAATTTTCAGGTTTGAACTAGGGACCATTATCCTAAGTAAAGTATCTCAGGAATGGAAAAGCAAATACCACATGTTCTCACTTATAAGTGGGAGCTAAATGAGAGAAATATATGACCATAAAGTAGTATAATAGACATTGACAACTAAGAAATGAGGAGGGTGTAGGGGGATATGGGATACAACTCTGCTCATTGGCTATAATGTATATCAGTCTGGTGACAGGTACACCGAAAGCCCTGACTTTAGCATGATACAATTAGTCCATGTAACAAAAAACACTTGAACCCTGTAAATTTCTTGAAATACAAACAAATGAAAGGCCATTAAATTCCCAGAAAAATTAGTGAAAAAAGATCCATACCAAAGCACTTTTAGTGACATTTCAGACCTCTAACCTTCTGGAACAGACTATAGACGGGAACATAAAAAGAATCATCAATGAGAATTTATGAAAAACAATATTGGACGGTAAAAGACAATGGAGAAATGTCTTCAAAACACTAAAGGAAAATAATTTCAATTTAAAATTTTATACCTAGCTAAACAACCAGTTGTGAGGGTAGAATGGGAACGTTTTTAGACAAGCAAAAGTTTCAAAACATTTATCCTGACACAAAAGTTTTAGGAAACTCTAGGAAAATGTCCTACACTGCAATAAAAGATTAAGATTGACTGACAAAGAGGAAGACATGAGCCACAGAAAATCCAAAAGGGTGAGAAGGAAAGGGAATCCTCAGGAAGATGGTGAAGAGAAATCCCAGAATGACAAGGGAGTATCAGGCAGAAGGTTAGCTATTCTGGCAGCTGGAGCATGCCAGAACATTCAAGAGGGACTTTGAGATGAAATTGATGGCCCACTTGGTGTTATTAAGAGGTGATTTAAATGACTAGAAGAGAGCCTGAGTTGAATTTCTGATAAGTCACAGAGGATTCTACAAAGGAGAAAATAAATAAATGATAACTCCAGAGGAAGAAAACAAAATGTTGCATAGGAAAGTAACTGTAAAGTTTAATCCATGGAACTCAGCTTGGAATAACATATTTAGTAACAATAATAGAACCACTTACAATTTGGGGGGCATTTCTTTCATTTTATAATATTGTAAACAAATTTTGGCTACCCAGTTTGCTTTGTACAGATTAATCAGAATTATGAGTATGCCCCTCACTCAGATAGTGTGCATCATACCTGTAAGATGTGAATTTCCTCATCTCCCCTTCTCCCTCCCACCTGATATATCTTCATTGAGTTCTACTTCCATATGTGCACATAAGTGTTGATCAAGTAGTTCCAGTTTAGTACTGAGTGCATGAGAACCACTTAATATTGATTTAACCATATTTGAAGGGTGGGAGGATATTGTGGAGGGAAGCAGCAGGAGGAAAAGGGGGTACATTTTCATTTTTTATAGTGGAAAACCAATAGATGATATCTGTATCATTCATGAAGTTCCATCAGGGGGCCAGAGTCATTGGGTACCACAGAGAATGGATTTTTTTAATAGAAATCAGATCTTACACAGAGGGAGAGGAGCTGAGGAAGTAAAGTTCTGTATCACCAGCATGTCCGAGAAGCAAACGTGCTCAGCCACCACAGTGTGATATCAACAGGGAGGTCTGCAGAGGGCTCTATAGAACGCCATTGATTCTACAACTAGGCATTGAGCTGGGATCCTGGGTTCTCTGTAGGTCAAGATGAGCAGCACCTAGTGGAAAATACAGTGGCCAACTAAATCTGGATGAGATGGTACAAACCACAGTGATGCATCTCTTGACAATCTGACATCCAATACACACCTCTTTTAACCACATTTAATGCCCAAATTAAAAAAAGACAATTCTTGTCATTCCTATAACATGGCACACTTATCTGCCCAAAAACATATTGACCTTATTCCCCAAAGAGGATAAAAAAGCCTCATGTGCCCCTTCATTTTTCCTAGTGTAGTATTTGTTCTTTTAGCTGAGTCATACTCACTCTTTCATATTCTGTAGTTTAAATACTGAGATGCAAGGTTGACTGCAGTTAACCTATCTTATTTTACATAGAGGAATAGGAGATAAAAAATACTGCTATTTGATATTGATATCAAATCAAGGCAGAAATCCTTGTAACCACTATAGCCTGTGTTTTTGGAACTAGTCATATGATTGTAGCTGGTATTGATAACTTATTTTTTCCCTAGGTTTGAACTAGGTGGGCAGCCTTGTATTACTTGTTTTATATAATGGAAAAAGTTTCAGTCTGGCTTACAGAGTGTAACTTGAGTCCGCACAATGGAGAGTCACAGCTCCAGTCCCAGCCCCCGAGCTCTTCAAATGACAAGGACATCAAATATCTGGAACTAGCATCCTCACTGTCGATGTTTTCCTTTTGGCCTTTCCCAATAGGTGACAGGGCCATTTACTCAGCTCACTATGTTCCCAGGAAGGGGAAAGAACCAGAGTTTGGGGGACTACTGGGATTTAACTTTAAATTGACATTAATTTCCTGAAATGCAAAATGTCATATTGGTCCACTGGACAGGGGCTTATGAAGATTAGGTGATAATTGGAATATTGGCTTGAGTGTATCTCCTAATGGGCCTAGTTGATCTGGGTTCTCTGTAGGTCAAGATGAGCAGCACCCAGTGGAAAATACGGGTGCTGCTCATATTTTCAACCAACCCAACCCATATTTATTTCTTTAGTTCTGGATTAAATAGAAGAACTTCCATATTGGTTCTAGTTCTTCACTAGAAGAACTTCTATATTAGTTCTCTGACTTGTGTATATATTTTTTTCTATTATCTTCCAAGGTTAAAATGGCTTATAGAAATATATATCAAAATTACAAAGTAAAATACATTGAAATAAGTGAGAAAAACATGGTAGAGGGAAAATAACAAAGTGGAGCAAAAAATGAAACTAGCACATCAAATGTATAATGTAAACTCTTGTATGCTTGCTGAGGGTGAGACACAAATTTGCTCTCGAGCAGTAACGTAATACATTATAACCAGAAATTGAAGACTAACCAAGTGCGTAGGAGACACACATCTATTTTGGATACTCACATTAAAAACACTTTATGGAAGAATATTTCCTGTCCTTAGGGATTACCTGCTCTGTTGTCAATTTCAATTAGCACAGCTAATTGACTATCCACAAACACAGTGAAAGCGGACATCCATCCTATTTACAGTAGTGAAAACTGAGCCCTAATTCTTAAGATAGCTGAGAATCTTTGAATATCTCTCGATAGACGGGTATAGTAATACTTCCTTCCAGCAATCACATTCACACACAAAAAGAGTAAAAATGACACATATTATTTTAATTCAAAAGAGTTCAGGGCACACAAGATCAAATAAGGGAAATCATTGTAAAACTTCTGGTCTGATCTTGGGTTTTCTCCTTTGAGCTCCTCTGTGTTGGACTTCCTTTGAAGTCAACAAAACTGCTCCCTGGATTTCTTCCACAGGGGTGGAGGGTAAAATGAGAAATAGGCCTTATCACATCAGTCTACAGAAAAGTTCTCAAGTGGCAGGGCACAGTATTCACATTTGGAGGAGTCAAATATTTACGCATTTTTCAAATGTTAAATAAGTGATTGTGATGTGCCTTTTAAAAAGCAACAAATTAGCCTGGATAAGGACTGGTCAGTGACCTTGCTGAAGATCCTTCTTATTAATTTAATTACTTCATACAAAATACAATACACCAGTATAGGCTATCGCATGCAACCAGCAAAATAGAGATTCTAACCAACAGAAAAAAATTATACTATCAATATCGACACAATGGCAAAAATGCCATCATTTGTCTCCAAGCTGTTAAAAAATAAATTCTAGTTTGGAAGAGTGCATGCAACATCAATAAATATGGACAATGAATAAGATTGTGTCAAACTTTAAATCTGAGAATGTGAATATCAGATCACATAAAAGAGAAGCGAACTCTAAATCAATTAGCTAATGAAAACAAGAATCGGTGCCAAAGTCAACCAAATAGTTGAACATAAATACTTAAAGATTCAGAGAAATTTAAATCTATTATACTGTAGCTCCCATTGCACTTTCATAACATCACTAATATACCATGGTTGTTAACACTGAAAGAGTATATGAGACAAAGTAAAAAGGCATCTGTCTACAAACCAGGGAGAGAGCCCTCACCAGAAACCAACCCAGCTAGCCCTGGATCATGGACCTGGAGCCTGTGAGAAAATAAATGTCTGTCCCCTCCCCCAAAAGAAAAATTATATTAGAAAACTCCCAAATGAAAATTAAAAACTAATGGCATGGGGAAAAACTTTTACAAGGATA
The DNA here is from genome assembly GCA_963573935.1 of Arctocebus calabarensis. Classification (NCBI taxonomy): domain Eukaryota; kingdom Metazoa; phylum Chordata; class Mammalia; order Primates; family Lorisidae; genus Arctocebus; species Arctocebus calabarensis. Next base: position 20,120 of record CAUYON010192329.1, read on the forward strand.
ACATCAAGAAGCTATAACAGACATGAGTGGCAAATTGTACTATATAAAACTATTTAAATATTTTTGATATATTAATACACATCAAAGTGTAAAAAGACAAATGGGAAACTTGAAAAAATGTTTACAACTCAAATCACAAAAGGTAATATATATTGATCCATGTATAGTCTACAAAAAAAAAAAATAAATGACCAACAACACAATAGAAAAAGAGACAAGTTATATCTTCAGAGAGTTTATGGAAAAGAAAATACAGATTAAAACTTTACTGAGATATTACTTTTTGCCTATCAGTATCAAAACGTCAAAAGTGTCAGCTGGTATCTATGGAGACAGGCATTTTCATACATCATAATATATGATAAAACTGGCTTGGTGCCTATAGCACAGTGGTTATGGTGCCAGCCACATACACTGAGGGTGGTGGTTTCGAACCCAGCCCCAGCCAGCTAAACAACAATAACTGTAACAAAAAATAGTTGAGCATTGTGGTGGGTACCTGTCGTCCTAGCTACTTGGGAGGCCGAGGCCAGACAATCACTCAAGCCCAAAAGTTTGAGGTTGCTGTTAGCTGTGATGCCATGGCACTCTACTTAGGGTGACATAGTGAGACTCTGTCTCAAAAAAAAATTTTTTTTTTTTTAATAAAACCACACACATACAGTCCCCAACTATTTGATCCTTTGTTTTTTACTTTTAAGAATTTATAATGCAAAGGTATGGCCCATAAAAAAGTTAATTCAAGCATTGCTTAAGACAGAAAAAATGAAAACAATCTAAACATCAGTAAGGGACTGGTTTAATATAACCAGACAATGAATTGAGATGTGATTGTATAAAAAAACAGGAAAGTTCTCTAGGAACTGATGCCAAACAAACTCTAAAACACACAATATAAAGTCAAGGTGCAGACTAGTAAATACAATATTAATTGCATAAAAGAGAGAAAGTAGGGCGGCTCCTGTGGCTCAGCGAGTAGGGCGCCGGCCCCATATACCGAAGGTGGCGGGTTCAAGCCTGGCCTCGGCCGAACTGCAAAAACAAACAAAAAAATAGCCGGGCGCTGTGGCGGGCTCCTGTAGTCCCAGCTACTCGGGAGGCTGAGGCAAGAGAATCGCTTAAGCCCAAGAGCTGGAGGTTGCTGTGAGCAGTGTGACGCCACGGCACTCTACCCAGGGCGATA
>CAUYON010192336.1:0-12221 GCA_963573935.1 Arctocebus calabarensis
ACATCACAGAGGTTAAGCTTGAAGATGGTAAACAAAGGAATAAACCACTGTGACGTCAAAAGAATGACACTGGTACTAAGCTAAAATACATTAACCAAGGGTAAAACCTACTTTGACGTTAAAATGATGTCACTGGGGCTAAGCTAAAGATGGTATCCAGGTGAAAAACCCACTGTGACGTCAAAAAGATGTCACTGAGGTTAAGCTTAAAGATGGTAACCCAGGGCAAAACCTACTGTGACTTCAGGAGGACATCACAGAGGTTAAGCTCAAAGATGGTAAGCCAGGGTAAAACCCACAGTGGAGTCAGAGTGACGTCAATGAGGTTAAGCTTGAAGATGGCATCTCAAGGCAAAACCCACTGTGAGTTCAGGAGGACATCATAGAAGTTAAGCTTAAAGATGGTAACCCAGCGTAAAATCCACTGTGACATGAGGAGGATTTCAGTGAGGTTAAGCTTGTTGAAGGTATCCCAGGGTAACATCCACTGTGACGTTAAGAGGAGGTCACTGAGTTTAAGGTAAAAGACAATAATCCAGGACAAAACCCACAATGATGTCTTGAGGACATCACTAAAGTTAAGCTTAAATACGGTAAACAAGGGCAAAACCCAATATGATGTGATGAGGACTACACTGAGGCTAAGCTAAATGATGACAACCAAAGGAAAAACCCATTGTGATGGCAAAAGCACATCACTGACGTCAAGCTTAATGACCATAACACAGGGAAAACCCACTGTGAGTTGAGGAGGACATCACGGAGGTTAAGCTTGATGATGGTAAACCGGGGCAACACCCACTGTGATGTCAGGTGTTTGCCACTGAGGTTAAGCTTAAAGACGGTAACTCAGGGCAACACCCAATGTGATGTCAGAAAGATGTCACTAAGGTTAAGCTAAAAGACGGTAACCATGAGAAAAACCCAGTGTGACGTCAAAAAGACCTCAGTGTAGTGAAGTTTAAAGATGGTAACCCAGGGCAAAACCCACTGTTAATCAGGAGACTGTCAAGGAGGCAGGGTAAAAACCCATTGTGATGTGTGGAGGATGTCACTGAGATTAAGATTAAAGATCATAACCCAGGGCATCAGTCACTGTGACTTTAGGAGGACATCATGGATGTTAAGCTTAAAGATGGTGACCAAGGGTAACACCAACTATGATGTGAGAAGGACGTCACGGAAGTTAAGCTTAAAGACAGTAACCCAGGACAACACCCAATGTGATGTCAGGAAGATGTCACAGATGTTAAGCTAAAAGACGGTAACCACTGAGAGTAAGGTAAAAGAAGGTGACCCAGGGAAAACCCACTGTGAGTTCAGGAGGTTGTCACGGGGGTTAAGCTTAATGACGGTAACCCAGGGCAAAACCCAAGGTGATGCCATGAGGACGTCACTGAGATTAAGTTTAATGACAGTAACTCAGAGCCAAACCTACTGTGACTTCAAAGGGACATCACTAAGATTAAGCAAAAACACAGTAACCAAGAGAAAAACCCACTGTGATGTCAAAAATACATCATCAATTATAACCTTAAAGACAATAACCCAGGGCAAAACCCACTGTGAGTTCAGGGGGATGGCATGAAGGGTAAGCTTAAATAATGTAACCCAGGAGATCAACCCACTGTGATGTCAGTAGGATGTTACTGAGGTTAAGCTAAAAGTTGGTAACCACGGGACAAACCCACTGTGACTTCAAAAGAACATCACAGTAGCTAAGCTAAAAGACAGTAAGCAAGAGAAAAACTCACTATGACGTCAAAAGTTGGTAAACCAGGGCAAAAGGTTTTGTGGGGTAAGGAGGATGTCACTGAGGCTAAACATATAGACGCTAAGCCAAGGCAACACCCATTGTGATGTCAGGAGTAATTCACTGAGGTTAATTTTAATGAAGGTAACCCAGGGCACCACCCACTATACAATCAGGGTGATGTCAATGAAGTTAACTTAAATACGGCAATCTAGGAAAAAACCAAATATGATGTCAACAAGACATCCCTAAGGTTAAGCAAAAAAATGGTAACCATGGGAAAAACCCACTGAGACATCAAAAGGACGTCTCTGAGGTTAAGCTAAAAGATGGGACGAACACAATGTGATGTCAAAAGCAGATTACTAACATCACTGAGGTTAAGCTTAACATTGGTAACCCAGGGAAAAACCCACTGTGAGTTCAGCAGGATATCGTGGAGGTTAAGCTTAATGGTAAACCATGGCAAAACCCACTGTGACATCAGAAGTATGTCACTAAGGTTAAGCTTAATGTCTGTAATCACAGGAAATACCCACTGTGATGTCAAAAGAATGTCACTAAGGCTATGCTAAAAGATGTTAACCAAGGGAAAAACCCAATGTGACATCAAGTGGACATCACTGAGGCTAAGTTAAAAGATGGTAAGCAAGGGAAAAACCCACTGTGACATCAAAAGGATGTCACTGAGGTTGAGCTTAAAGAAGTAACCCATGGCAAACCCCACTGTGACATTAGAAGTATGTCACTGAGGTTATGCTTAGAGACAGCAACCCAGGTCAAAACACAATGTGACATCAGGAGGGCATCACTAAGTTTACGTTTAAAAACAGTAAACAAGGGAAGACCCATTGTGACCTCAAAAGGACATCTCTAAGATTAAGATTAAAGATGCCACAGTGCAAAACCCACTGTGACATCAGGAGGATGTCACCGAAGTTAAGCTTAAAGATGGTGACCCTTGGAAACGCCCACTGTGAAGTTAGGAGGACGTCACTGAGGTTAATTAAAAGATGGTAACCGACAGGAAAAGACACTGAGACATCAGAAGGACAACACTGACGTTGATCTTAAAGATGATACCCCAGGGCAAACCCACGGTAAGCTCAGGAGGACATTGACGTCAAAAGGATGTCACTGAGCCTAGCTAAAAGATGGAAACCAAGGGAAAAACCCATTGTGGTGTCAAAAGTATGTCATTGAGGTTAAGATTAAGATGGTACCACAGGGGAAAACCCACTGTGATGTGGTGGGCACCACTGAGGTTACGCTTAAAGAAAGTAACCCTTGGAAACACCCACTGTGAAGTCAGGAGGACGTTACTGAGGTTAAGCTGAATGACGGTAACCCAGGGCAATACCCAATGTGACATCAGGAAGAGGTCACTGAGTTGAATTTTAAAGACAGTAACCAAGTGAAAACCCCCTGTGACGTCAGGATGACATCACAAAGTTTAAGCTTAAAGACAGTAACCCAGAGCAACACCCCACGTAACGTCAGGAATACATCACTAAGGATAAGTTAAAAGACGTTGACCACGGGAAAAACCCACTCTGACATCAAAAGAACATCACAGAAGTTGAGCTTAAAGATGGTAACACAGGGGAAATCACAATGTGATGCCAGGAGGATATCACAGAAATTGAGCTGAAAGATCGTAACCCAGAGCAAAACAGACTGTGACATACTGAGGAACTCACGAAGGTTAAGCTTAAAGATGGTAACCCAGGGCAAAACCTACTGTGATGTCGAAAAAAAGTCACTGATGCTAAGCTAAAAGACAGTAACCAAGGGAAAAACCTGCTGTGACATCAAAATGATGTCACTGAGGTTAAATTTAAAGATAGTAACCCAGGGCAAAACGTACTTTGAGGAATACTTTGAGGTCAGGAGGACATCACTGAGGTTAAGCTTAAATAAGGTAACCCAGGACAAAACCCACTGTGACGTCATGAGGACATAATGAAAGTTAAGCTTAAAAGATGGTGTGCATGCACTGTGGACTCAGGGTGACGTCAATGAGGTTAAGATTAAAGTTTACATATTTTGAGGATTGTTAATAGAGCTGCAATAAAAAGTCTAGGGCAAGTGTCCTTATGATAAAAGGTTTTTTTTTTTTTTTTTCCTTCTGGGTAGATACCCAGTAATATGATTGCAGGATCAAACAGGATGTCTATCTTCAGTTTTTTGAGAGTTCTTCATACTTCCTTCCAAAAAGGTTGTGTGAGTTTGCAATTCCACCAGCAGTGTAAATGTGTTCCCTTCTATCCACATCCACGTCAGTTTGGAGATTTTGTGATGTGGGCCATTCTCAATGGAGGTAGATGGCATCTCAGGGTGGTTCTGATTTGTATTTCTCTAATAATTAGTGACGAGGAGCATTTTTCATATGTTTGTTAGCCATTCATCTGTCTTCTTTAGAGAAGGTTCTATTCATGTCTCCAGCCCATTGATAAATGGTTTTGTTGGCTTTTTTCATATGGACTAATTTGAGTTCTTTATAGATCCTTGTTATCAAGCTTTTATCTGATTCAAAATGTGCAAAAATCCTTTCACAGTGGGTAGGTTGTCTATTTTCTTTGATTGTTGTCTCCTTGGCTGTACAGAAGCTTTTGAGTTTAATTAAGTTCCATTTGTTTATTTTTGTTGTTGTTGCAAACGCCATGGCATCTTTATGAAATCTTTCCCCAGGCCGATATCTTCCCATGTTTTTCCTATGCTTTCTTTCAGGATTTTTATTGTGTCATGCCTTAAATTTATGTCATTTATCCATCTGGAATCAATTTTTGTGAGTGGAGAAAGGAGAGGGTCCAGTTTTGGTCTTTTACATGTGGATATCCAGTTCTCCCAGCACCATTTAAGCTTAAAGCTTAAGCTTATTTATGAATAGGGAGTCTTTCCCTCAAGGAATGTTCTTGGTTGGTTTATCGAAGATTAAGATGTTGTAAGATGTTAGTTTCATTTCCTGGTTTGATATTTAATTCCGAATGTCTATTTCTCTATTTTTGTGCAGTACAATGCCAGCTTGACCACTATGGCTTTGTAGTACAGCTTAAAATCTGGTATGATAATGCCCACAGGTTTCTTTTTATTACTCAGGAAATGCCTTAGTTACATGGGTTTTTTTCAGGTTCCATATAAAACACAGAATCATTTTTTCTGAATCGTGAAAGTACGATATTTGTGTCTTAATAGGGATGGCATTAAATAGGTAGATTGCTTTTGGAAGTATAGACATTTTAACAATGTTGATTCTTCCCAGCCGTGATCATGGTATGTTCTTCCATTTGTTAATATCCTCTGCTGTTTCCTTTCTTAGGATTTCATAATTTTTATTATAGAGTTCCTTTACCACCTTTGTTAGGTTTGTACCTAGTTATTTCGTTTTCTTTGAAGGTATGGTGAAGGAAGTTATGTCCTTAATTAGCATCTCATCTTGACTGTTATTGCTATATACAAAGGCTACTGACTTGTGGATATTGAATTTATAAACTGAGACATTGCTGTATATTTGTGATGAATTCAGGACCCTTATGGTTGAGACTTTGGGGTTCTCTAAGTGTAAGATCATGTTGTTATCAAAGAGGGAATGTTTGACCTCTTCTGTGCCCATTTGGATGCCCTTTATTTCCTTGTCTTGCCTAAATGTGTTGGCTAGCACTTCCAGCAGTACGTTGAATAGAAATGATGACACGGGACAACCTAGTCTGGTTCCAGTTCTAAGAGGAAAGGTTTTCGGTTTTACTGCATTCAGTAAAATATAAGCTGTGGGCTTGTCATAGATAACTTTGAGCATTTTCAGAAATGGCCACCTATGCCTATACTCTTCAGTGTTCAAATTAGAAAAGGATGCTGTATTTTATCGAATGCTTTTTCTGCATCTATTGATAAAATCATATGATCTTTCTTTTTGCTTCTGTTAATATGGTGGATAACGTTTATAGACTTGCATATGTTAAACCAGTCTTGCATCCCTGGGATGAAAGGTACTTGATCATGATCTATGACTTTTTTAACAATAAGTTGTGATCTATTGGCTAGGATTTTGTTGAGAATTTTTCTATCTATATTCATGAGTGAAATTGGTCTGAAATACTCCTTTTTACTTGGACATTTTCCTGGTTTTGGTATCAGGGTGATATTCCCTTCGTAGAACGTATTGGGGAAGATTCTTTCCTCCTCAATTTTTTGGAATAATTTCTGCATTATGGGACTAAGCTCTAACTTGAATGTTTCATAGAATTCTGGTGTGAAGTCTTCCAGACGAGGGCATTTTTGGTTGGAAGAATTTTTATAGTTTCTGTAATCTCAGTGCTTGAAATTGGTCTGTTCAGGAACTCTATTTCTTCCTGGCTAAGTTTAGGGAGAAGATGTGATTCCAAATATTGATCCACTTCCTTTATATTGTCAATTTTATGGGCATAGAGTTTCTGGTAGTATTCAGAAATGATCTCTTATATCTCTGTGGCATCCATTGTAATTTCCCCTTTATCATTTGTGATTGAGCTTACTAGAGAAGTTAATTTTGTATTTCTAATTAGTCTGGGCAAAGGTTTATCTATTTTATTTATGTTTTAAAAAAACAACTCCTTTTTCATTAATTTTCTTTAATATTAACCTAGGTGAAGACATCTTGTGGTTTTTGCCCTGTGTTCCCCTCTTTAAGCTTAACCTCAGTTATGTCCTTTTACGTCACAGTGGATTTTTCTCTTGTTTACTGTCTTGTAGCTTAGCCTCAGTGACATTCTTTTGATGTCACAGTGGGCTTTTCCCTTGTTCACCATCTTTTAGTTTGACCTTAGTTATGTTCAGTTTTGTCCTGGGTTACCATCATTAAGCTTAATCTCCATGACATCCTCCTGTCATCACAGAGGTTGTTGCCCTGGGTTACCTTTATTAAGCTTAGACTCAGTGATGTTCTCTGGACTCAACAGTGTCTGTTGCCCTGGGTTATCTTTGTTAAGCTTAACCTCAGTGATGTACTCTTCAAGTCATAGTGGGTGTTGCCCTGAGTTACTGTCTTTAAGCTTAACATTAGTGATGTCATTTTGACGTCATAGTTGGTGTTACCCTGAATTACCATCTTTAAGCTTAACTTTAGTGACATCATCACAGTGGGTTTTCCTCTCAGTTACCATCCTTAACCTCCATGCTGTACTCCTGACGTCACAATGGGATTTGCCCTGGGTTAACGTCTTTAAGCTTAACTTCAGTGATGTGCTTTTGACATCACAGTGGGTTTTTCCCTTGGTTATCGTCTTTTTGATTAGCCTCAGTGACGTCCTTTGGACATCACTGTGTGTTTTTTCCTGGGTTACCATCTTTTTAGCTTAACCTCCACAACATCCACCTGACCTCACAGTGTGTTTTGGTCTTGGTTACAATCTTTAAGCTGAAATTCTTTTTGTTGTCACTGTGGGTTTTTCCATGTGTTACCATCTTTTAGCTTAGCCTCAGTGACAGCCTTCTAACATCATAGTTAGAATTTCCCTTGATTAACATCTTTTAGCCTCAGTGACGTCTTTTTGATGTCACATTGGGTGTTGCCCTGAGTTACTGTCTTTAAGCTTAACGTGTGTGACATCCTCCACTCGTCACATTGGGTGTTGCTCTGCGTTACCTTCATTAAGCTAAACCTCAGTGACATCCTCCAGACGTCACAGTGGGTTTTGCCCTTAGTTTCCATTTTAAATGTTACATCAGTGACGTACTGACTTCACAGTGGATTTTACCCTGGGTTACCATCTTTAAATTTAACCTTTGGCATCCTCCTGAACTCACAGTGGGTTTGCCCTGGATTACTGTCTTTAAGCTTATCCTCAGTGTTGTCTTTTAGACGTCACAGTGGGTTTTTCCGTTGGTTACTGTGTTTTAGCTTAATCTCGGTAATGTCCTCTTGACCTCATAGTGGGTGTTGCTATAAGATATCCTCATTAAGCTTAATCTGAATTAGTCTTCCTGAATTCATAGTGTTTTGCCCTGTGTTACCTTCTTTAAGCTCAACCTCAGTGAATTCCTCCTGATGTCACATTGGGTGTTGCCCTGGGTTACTGTTTTTAAGCTTAACATTAGTAATGTCTTTTTGATGTCACATTGTTTTTTTTCCCTTGGTTATGGTCTTTCAGCTAAATCTCAGTGATGTCCTCCTGACGTCACAGTGGCTTTTGCCCGGGTTCACTGTCTTTAAGCTTAACTTTCTTGATGTCCTCATGACATCATAGTGGGTTGTGCCCTGGGTTAACATCTTTAAGCTTAACCTCTGTGACGTCCTCCTAAAGTCACAGTAGGTTTTGCCCTGTTAACATCTTCAAGCTTAACCTCAGTGACATCTTTTTGATGTCATAGTGTGTTTTTTCCCATGATAATTGTCTTTTAGCTTAGCCTCAATGACATCCTTTTAACATCAAAATGTGTTTTGCTCTGGTTTACCGTCTGTATGCTTAACTTTCATGTTGTCCTCTTGATGTCACAGTGGGTTGTGCCCTGGATTACCTGTGTTAAGCTTAACCTTGGTGAGGTCCTCCTGAACACACAGTACGTATTTCCCTGGGTAACCATCTTTAAGCTTCACATCAGTGACATCCTTTTGACGTCACAGTCTGATTTTCCCTTGTATACAGTCTTTTAGCTTAGCTTCAGTGACGTTGTTTTGATGTCAGTGTGGATTTTTCCCTTGGTTACCATCTTTAAGCTTAACCTCCATGACATCCTCCTGAACTCACAGTGGGTTTTGCCCTGGGATATTGTCTTTAAGCTTAACCACAGTCAAGTCTTTTTGACTACACAGTGGGTTTTTCCCTTGGTTACTATCTTTTAGCTTATCTGCAGTAACGTCCTTTTGAGCTCATAGTGGGTTTTGTCCTGGTTTACTGTCTTCAAGCTTAACTTTCGTTAAGTCATCATGACGCCTGTCACAGTGGGTTTTTCCCATGGTTACCATCTTTTTACTTAACCTCTGGGATGTCCCCCTGACATCACAATGGGTTTATCTCCTGTGTTATCATCTTTAAGCTTAACCTCTGTGACGTACTCCTGAACTCACATTGGGTTTTGCCCTGATAGCTATCTTTAAGCTTAAACTCAGTGAAGACATTATGACTTCACAGTGAGTTTTATCCTTCGCTACTGTCTTTTAGCTTAATCTCAGTGATGTCCACTTGACGTCAAAGTGGGTTTTTCTCTGAGTTACCATAATTAAGCTTAACCTCAGTGATGTCCTCCTGATGTAACACTGAGTTTTGTCCTGTGTCACCATCATTAAGCTTCACCTCCGTGATGTCCTCCAGAACTCACAGTGGATTTTACCTTGTGTTACCACCTTAAAGCTCAAACTCAGTGACGTCCTTTTGACATAACAGTGGGTTTTTCCCTTGGTTACCATCTTTTAGCTTAACCTCAGAGATGTCTTCCTGAGGTCACCTTTGGTGTTGCCCTGCATTCTCATCTTTAAGCTTAACCTCTGTGACATCCTCCTCATGTCATAGTGGGTGTTACCCTGGGTTACCGTCTTTAAGCTTAACATCCATGACATCCTCCTGATGTCACAGTGAGTACTGCCCTAGATTACCATCTTTAAGCTTAACCTCAGAGAGGCCCTCCTGACCTAACAGTGGGTTTTGGGTTTTTCTCTGGGTTACCATCTTTAAGCTTAATCTTGGGGACATCCTCCTCACATCACAGTGGGTATTGCCCTGAGTTACCATGTTTAAGTTTAACCTCCTTGACAGCCTCCTGAAATCACAGTGGGTTTTGCTCTGGGTTACCGTCTTTAAGCTTCACCACACTGAATTGTTTTTGATGTCACAGTGGGTTTTTCACTTGGTTACCATCTTTTACCTTAACCTCAGTGACATCTTCATGACTTCACATTGGGTCTTCCCCAGGGTTACCACGTTTAATCTTAACCTCTGCCCTGTGTTACCTTCATTAAGCTTAACCTCATTGACGTCCTCCTGACACCACAGTTGTTGATGCCCTGGGTTACCATATTAAATTTTAACATCCTTGACATCCTCCTAACCTCACAGTGGATGTTGCCCTGGGTTACATTTATTAAACTTAACTTCAGTGAGGTCTTCGTAATGCCACAGTGGCTGTAGCCCTTGGTTACCTCCATTATGCTGAACCTTAGTGATGTCCTCCTGATGTCACATTGGGTGTTGCCCTGGATTACCATCTTTAAGCTTAACCTTAGTGACATTTTTTTGATGACACAGTGGGTTTTTTCCTTGGTTACTGTATTTTAGCTTACCCCCAGTGACGTTCTTTTGAAGTCAAAGTGGGTTTTGTCCTGGTTTACCATCTTTAAGCTTAACTTCCGTGATTTCCTGATGACGTGACAGTTGGTTTTGCCCTGTGTTGTCATTTTTAAACTTAACCTCAGTGAAGTCCTCCTGACCTGACAATACCTTTTCCCCTGGGTTATCATCTTTTGACGCCACAGTGGGTTTTCCCTTACTACCATCTTTTAGCTTAGCCTCTGTGATGTTCTTTGGATGTCACAGTGCGTTTGTCCCGTGGTTATCATCTTTTAGCTTATCCTCATGGATGTCCTCCTGACATCACAGTGGGTTTATCTCCTGGATTATGGTCTTTAAGCTTAACCTGAGTGACGTCTTCCTGACACCACAGTGGGTGTAGGTCTAGGTTACATTCATTACACTTAACCTCCGTGACATCCTCCTGAACTCACAGTGGGTTTTGCCCTGGGTTACTGTCTTTAAGCTTAACCTCTGTGACGTTCTCCTAAATTCACAGTGGGTTATGCCCTGGGTTACTGACTTTTAATGTAACCTCAGTGACATCTTCCTGACGTCACATTGTGTATTTGCTTGGGTTACTGTCTTTAAGATTAACCTCAGTGGCATCCTCTTGACGTCACCATGCGTTTTTCCATTGCTATAACTTTCCCTTGGATAGTATTCTTTAAGAATACTATCAGTAATATCCTCCTGACATCACAATTGGTTTTCCTTTGGGTTAATGTCTTTAAGCATAACCTTAGTGATGTCCTCATGACGTCACAGTCAGTTTTGCTCTGCATTATGATCTTTCATCTTAACCTCAGTGACATCCTCCTGACCTCACAGTCTGTTTTCCCCTGGGTTACCTTGCTTAAGCTTAACTTCAGTGACATCCCTTTGACGTCACAGTGGGTTTTCCCTTGTTTACTGTCTTTTATCTTAACCTCAGTGATGTCTTCCTCATGTCACAGTGTGTGTTGCTCTGAGTTACCTTCATATGCGTAATCTTCATGATGTCCTCCTGACATCACACTGGGTGTTGCCTTGGGTTGCCATCTTTATGCTTAACCTCCATGATGTCCTACTGAACTCACAGTGGTTATTGCCCTGGATTACCATATTTAAGTTTAACCACAGTTATGTACTTTTGAAATCACAGTGGGTTGTTCCCTTGGTTACTGTCTTTTATCTTAGCTTCACTGACATTCTTTTGATGTCACAGTGTGTTTTTCCCTTGGTTACAGTCTTAAATCTTAAAATCAGAGATGTACTCCTGACGTCACAGTGGATTTTGCCCTTTAAGCTCAACCTCACTGATGTCCTTTTGACATCACAGTGGGTTATTCCCTTGGTTACTGTCTTTGAATTAAACTCAGTGACGTCCTCCTGACCAAACAGTACATTTCGCCCTGAGTTACCATCTTTAACCTTAACCTCAATGGCATCCTTTTGACGTCACCGTGGGTTTTCCCCTTGTTTGCTGTCTTTTAGCTTAGCGTCAGTGACGTCTTCCTAAAGTCACAGTGGGTTTTGCCCTGCATTACCATTTTTAAGCTTAATATCCCTCACGTCCTCCTGAACTCACAGACTGTGTTACACTGGGTTAACATCTTTAAGATTAATCTCAGTGACTACGTCCTGACAACACCTTGGGTTTTGCCATGGGTCAGTAAGCTTAAACTCTGTGATGTCTTCCTGAACTCACAGTGTGTTTTGCCTTGGGTACTGTCTTTAATTTAGCCTCAGTGATGTTCTTTTGAGGTCACAGTGGGTTTTTCCCTTGGTTGCCATGTTTTAGCTTAGACTCAGTGACATGCTTCTAACGTCACAGTGTGTTTTTCCCTGGGTTACTGTCTTTTAGCTTAATCTCAGTGATGTCCTCTTGACTTCACAGTGGATTTTGCTCTGAGTTACTGTCATTAAGCTTAACGTCAGTGACATCCTCCTGACATCACATTGGATTTTGCCCTGGGTTACTGTCATTAAGCTTAACCTAAGTGATGTTCTCATGACATCATAGTGGGTTTTGCCCTAGGTTACCATCTTTAAGCTTAACTTCAGTGATGTCCTCCTGACATTACAGTGGGTGTTGACCTGGGTTACTGTTATCAAGCTTAACCTCACTGATGTCCTCCTCACGTCACAGTGGATTTTTCCCTGGGTTAGTATCTTTTAGCTTAACCTCTGTGTTGTCCTCTTGACGTCATAGTGGGTTTTGCAATGGG
>CAUYON010192337.1:0-18215 GCA_963573935.1 Arctocebus calabarensis
AGGGAGAGGGAGGTGGGGGGAGAGAGAGGGAGGGAGAGGGAGGGAAGTGGGGGAGAGAGAGGGAGGGAGAGGGAGGGAGGTGGGGGAGAGAGAGGGAGAGAGAGGAAGGGAATTGGGGGAGAGAGAGGGAGGGAGAGGGAGGGAGGTGGGGGAGAGAGAGGGAGAAAAAGGGAGGGAGGTGGGGGAGGGAGAGGGAGGGAGGTGGGGGAGAGAAGGGGAAAGGAGGGGAGGAGAGAGCAGAGTGAGAGAGAGAGAAAGGGAGAGAGCACAGCACGGCTCTCTGATGGAGTGACAGTTTCAGGGGCAGCAGGACCTCTCCCTCCGCTCAAGGACGCATCATGGGGATTGTCACACAATCTAAGTGAGTTGAAAAAAGCGCAACACAATGAAAAAAGAAAGTGGAGACCTTTTACCAACAATGCTGACCCTTCAACCAAGCAGCAAAAATCTGATTGAAAGAAAATACTCCTTGAAGTTAGCGCATGCTCTGTTTCCAAATTAAACAGGTGGGTTTCCTGGGCTGGGGGCACCTGGAGAGCAGAGGCTGCGTCCTTCCCTCCTTGCCAGGGTGTGGGAAATGCTAATGAAGGAAAGCTCTCCAGTTTCTTCCCCAGGTAAGCCCCACGGATCGCCAAGAACCACAATAATTCCATCTTCCTCATGGAAGAACTGAGGCGACAGAATGGGACCAAGATCGCACAACCCGTCAGTGGGAGAACAGAGACAAACGACAAGATTGAAGACAAGCAGAGGCCCCTGACAGTAAGGAGCCTGCCGCCCACACTGCCTCTCGGGGATCATTACCACTTTGCTTTCCATAATCTCCTTAGAGTGAAGTTCAAAGGCACCCCTGCTCTTCATCTCCTGCCTATTTGCGTAATGCAGTGAAATCATTCTTCCTAATGCTGCACATGAGCTGCCTACTTCCAGACTCCCTTAGACACTCATGGCATTTCCCTGCAGGAAGTTCTCCTGCAGCCACCCTTAATTAAGCCAGGGTGACAGGAGAGGCTCCCCACGCCTGTGCAGACCGTGCCGGGGTCCAGTGCTCCGTCCAGTTCCCTTCCTTTCCTGTGTTAGACGCACAGCCCTCCAGCCAGCTGCAAACCAGGTTGGCCATATAGAAATTGCTCAGGGGACACACTCAGGGAGCCTTTTCCCCCAGTTATCTTACAAAACATCTGCATCCATGGACCTCCTATGCCTCAGGGGAACAGGGTTGGGAAGCTGTGTTTGAGCGCTCTGGCTGGGGGTTGGGGTGACGGACCCTCCTCTTTGCAAGTGCTTGCCCATCAGCTTGGAAACTTCCCCTGGGAGCCTCAGGTCTTCAACCCACCCCCTCCCCTAGGCTTGGAGCCCTACATTTCTGCCCACATCAGCAGCTACAGCATCCGAGGGTGTGTGTGCCATGAACCTGACATCCAGGCCCCCTGAAAAGAGGTTCCAGTAGCAACTTCACATTGGTGTTGCCTTGGGCTTGAATGATTTTCCACCTCAGAAAACCTAAGGATATTTAAAGGTAGAGCAATATCTCCTGAAATTAAGCCATTTAAAGGGAAGGTAGTAAAATTCCAAGGCACAAGCAGTCCAGACAGCTAGTGTATGTGATTTTAAAGATTCTAGGGGAGGTTCCCGTCACCCCCCACCCTCCTCCAAGGGAAGATACAGAACAGTGACCTAGAATCACCTAGGGCCAAAGGATCAGCATTTCCAAGTTCCGCCAAATGCTGAGTGATAGAGCAGGTTGCTTCTCTGTATTTTCAGCTGCTCATCTGCAAAATGGAAGCAATGATGATAAAAGTACCCACCTCGAGGCTATTGTGAGAATTGAATGGTTTAGCCTGGGGGAAAGTGTGATAGTCTTGGCACAAGTCACATTTGCTATATTAATTGTTTCTTACGTAACCAAATATTAATTTCTAGATGGCTGCAATTCAAGGATGAGAATCTTGTTGTTATTGTTTTTCATTTTTGGTTTTTAAGGCATTAACCTTATTCCCCTGCTAGACCCCAAGGAGAACACATGTGTGAGCGCATTCCCCCCCCCCCATGGAAATACATTGGTAAGAGGTTCTCAAAGTCTGGAGAATTGCTAGATAGGCCTTGTCCTGTACCAGGGGTCAGCACTTCACCCAATCCCTTGGATTCCTTCACTACAGTACCTCTCAAACCTGACTGTGCTTTTAAAAATCCCCTGGCAGATTTTTCCCCTGCTACGCTGTCTTATGATTTGCAACTCCATATTTTTTTATTAAGTCATATACACATAGATCATGAATACATTTATGCATACGTGGGGTACAATGTGTAGTTTTTTTATACAATCTGACTTGGGTTTTTTTTTATAATTTTATTGAATCATAATTCTGACTTGGTTTTTAAAGCATCAAGGCTTTTGTACACTCCAAGCCCCAGAGCACATTCACTCCCAACAGCCACCTCCTGTTTATCAGCAGGGGGAGCAAGGGAATTGATGCCCCTGGGGGGTAGCTCTTAATCAATGCCAAATGGTACAGGCTATAAATACCTCAAAGACCCAGCCCCTGATCTGACAACTCTAAAGTGTGATCCTTACAATCCTGAGAGCGCGTCTGTGCACCTGAGCTAAAGGCAGCCTCGGTGAGACCCTGCTCGCCTGTATACACTTGCCCAGCTTAACTCCTTCCCTGTTTAACTTCTCCCCTATGCTCTTACCAGTTGGCTTTGTTCTTTTTTACAAGAACAGATAATAAATCCCAGTAAGCAGTGTTTGTCATTCATTATTGATTCATTCATTCAACACATATTGAAGATTCTCCCTGACTCCTATATGAGCTGTGGATACAGAAACAAGTCTCAGTCCCTACTTAGGAGAGTCCTACAACCAACAAGACCAAAGTCCACAATGTCAGCACTTGGAGAGAGCAGAAGTGGTGACAAGGGCCACCCTGCGCCCACCCCACCTGGGAGAATGCAGGGCTCTAAACAGGACAGCCCTGGTGGCCTTTTCCAAAAGTATCCCAGACAGAAGGGACAAGAGCAGAATTGGTTGGGACATCGGTTCTCTCTCTTCCCATCCTTCCCTCTCCGGGGAGCCCAGGCAGCAGGATGCCAGGGCAGTGAAGAGCCTGCAGCTGCCTGCAGCCTGGTAGGCCTGGAGCCAGACTGGCTGAGCCCACCCTGGCCGACCTCCCTCATCCAGACCTTCATCCCCTCAAGAGCTGCAGGTGCAAGCTGGTTTTCCACAGCGCCAGTGTCATACCAGCCAGTCAGGATGACACATGCTGGGCCTGCTCCGTCTCCCCTGTCTGCTCCTCTGGGAGAATATCTCTCTCCAGAAGCCACTTCGAGGCCCTACCAAGTGGAGACCACCAATAGCCTCTCCCTGGAATCCAAATGAGAAGCAACAAGGACCAGGTTGGCCGAAATCTGCATCATGATGAAAAGTCCCCAGGGAGGTACCCAGATAAGGAGACCTGGTCTCCACTTGTGACCGTCTTGAGGGAGAGACAAGCGGGAGGGAGAAAGCATCCTTCAGAAAAGCCACCAAGTCAGGAACGGGGCTCTCTCAGCAATCAGCAGAACCAGGGATGCTCAAATCATAGGCCATAGAGCAGGGCCTTAAAAACCTGTGTCAGAACGCTAACTCTGAAGCACCCTAGCAGGTAACCTCTCCTGTGTCCCAATTTCCCACATGCAAATTGGGGGGATCGCACCTCCCTCATGGGGTGCAGCTGGCCTGATGTTGAATGCCCAGCATGGTGCTGATCGGGGAGGGTCCTCCCTGTGCCCTGAAGCCGGGCCCACCTCCTCCAGCCCCACGGCTCTGTTTCCCTTTCCTTCTTGCAGACAGGCTTCCCTTTCTCGTATCTGCCTTCCTTCCTTGTCCACGCCTGTCCTGTCTTCTCCATAGCTGCACCTACACTGACATGCACACGCCTTTGTTTCCTCGAAGAGTCCCCAGAACCTACTTCTCTCACATAAAACCAAGGCAGCTCCTGTGGTCACATACTCTAAACCTCTGAACTTCTCTGTCTCCCATCTTTCCCAGAGCAGTTTCTCAAACACCAGATAAATGTCATATAACTAACCTGGGTGAATACATCCTTACAATTATTTGCCTTTTATAGAAAGCCTTTTAACGTGAATAATGCAAACAAATGTTCGACTTCAGTTCCACTGTGCAGCCACTGCTGTGCCCATGATGGCTTATTTCCAAGGCCATCGGGGGTAATTTCTGCTTATAACTCGGAATAAAGTGTCATCAGGGGCAGTGCATTCTGACAACACCCCTCCTCGTCCTCAGTGAGACAGAGCAGGTTACTTTGCCTCAAATCACTTAAAAACTTCTTCTACACTAAAATGAGGAAATTTTGAAATAACTTTCTGGGATTTAACAAGAAATCACTTTCAAAAATTATGCATATATGATAGATTGCCAAATATAAAGCACTTTACAATTTTC
The DNA here is from genome assembly GCA_963573935.1 of Arctocebus calabarensis. NCBI lineage: Eukaryota > Metazoa > Chordata > Mammalia > Primates > Lorisidae > Arctocebus > Arctocebus calabarensis. The sequence goes on from CAUYON010192337.1 coordinate 4,445, forward strand.
CAGTAACAACTTTAAAACACATGAATATTTTTAAGGAGAGCTGCTTTAACATAAGCATCTTTGGGGAGTTATATATTTTAATCACAAACACACGATGAATATTTGATTTACATTCATCAGATAATCGGGAATAAAAGTTACCATCTCAGGGAAGATAACGCAGGACTTCTAAATGCTGAACATTTGAATACTAGCGCTAAGAGACTGAAATAGCACTAAAATGTACCCAAGTAGAAAATTCAGAGCCAAGAAAACATCTTTTTGGAAAAATAAATAAATAATAGAATAATAAAAAGCATCTCAGCTTAAAAGATGAGGAAGGGGGCAAAGATTTTAAAAATTAATGAACTGAGCTCTTTTCTCCAGAAACATCATTTCCGAATCATTTAATCAGACTTGAGCTTTCTTAAATTGCCTTTGAAACAAGTTAATAAACAACATGCGCCTGTCCTATTATGGCGTTTTTTTACAAGGAAAATATACTCTGAGATCTGCCCTTCAGTAAACTTAGGGGAGATACCAGTGGTCCCTGAGGTCAATAGAGAACAATAAACAAAAAGCAAAGCTGGCCCTCAAAGGTTTTGGAATGTTTGGGAAAAGACTGCCTGCCCTTAGTGGTATGACTGGACTGTCCACGGCCAAGGTCAGGGTCACTCCCAGGTCCTAACTCCTTGCCTCCAAAGAGTTGTTCAAAATGAACATGTGCTCTCTGGCTCCATGAGATCAATTGTTTTAATATTTAGCTCCCACACAAGAGTAAGAACCCCAAAGATCTGTCTTTATATGCTCGGCTTATTCCACTTTAGATAATGTCATCCAATTCTAACGATGTTGTTGCAAATGGTAGGATTTCATAACATTACAGGCACCCTATAAATATATACATAACTATATTGTGCCTATAATAATTTAACATTTAAAAAAAATAAACATGTGGAGCCTGGCACAGTGGTACATGTCTATAGTCCCAGCTACTCAGGAGGCTGAGGCAGGAGGATCTCTCAAGCCCAGGAGTTCAAGGCTGCATTGCACTACGATTGCACATGTGAAGAGCCACTGCACTCCATCCTGGGCAACATAGTGAGATCCTGTCTCTAAAATAACAAATAAATAAACTATAGTTTAACCCATTGGTACTCATCAATTCCAATTATAGGAATCGGAGCCCCAGAAGGTGAGTGTGGAAAGGGCTGAGATGACTGTTTACAGGACAGAGAAGATGGAGAAGCTGTATTTGGAAAACAAGGAGGATATTTTGGAGTATTAGCAATAGTTACAGGGATCACCAAGAATGGAAGGGAAGGAAAGTAGGGGAGTGGAAACACCTCAAAAGCATCCTCATCTGTGTTACAATGTCACCAAAGGTAGTAAGTCCTCTCTACCAGGGGCCAGGCATGTCTTCACTACCAGATGGGGATAAGCTGCCAAAGAGATAACTTTTTTTAAAAGTTGGGGATAACTGTCTCAAAGCCCACCAAGAAGCAAGCCCCTTAGTTTCCAAATCCGTGGGAACCTACCTTTCACACAGCATAGGAATAAGCAGAAATCTCAGACTCAATGGAGAAAAACTTAAAACTGAGATCCGGATATTTAGTGATGTGTAGGCCAAAGAAACCTCACCTACTTGCCCACACCTGATTCCCAGGTGCCGTGCGGTCAGCTCTGTAACGCTGATGCTCCACAGACAACAAAAAAAAAAAAAAAAAAAAAAAGCTCTTATATTTGAGAAATAGATAATTACCCAGCACTTTGGGAAATGGAGTATGCTTTTATCGAAATTGTTATAGATTGTGATCTTTTCTGTTTCTGGAAGGCCTGAAAATATGGAGGGAATCAAGTTATGAAATCAAGAAACTAGATCACTGGAGACTTGGTTGCAACTCTAGGCCTGCTTAAACAAGAGCTGCACAAAATACCCAAACGTGGTAAAAAGGAGGGCCAGAGATTTCCCAAAGGAAGAGAGTGATAAGGAAACCCGCCGCCTATTTGTTAAAGATCCAGAGCCCCGACTGAAATTTCATAGCCCAGCAATTTCAGATTCTTCTATATTAAGCAGGCACTAAACCATTCTAAACCAAGTGCTAAAATACGTGAAATGTTCTAACAATTTCAAATTGCTCTCTTCTCCACTCGTGGGATGACTCGCAATCAACCTCCCATTCCAGAGCACATTAAGATGGCAGGAAGTTTGTGAAGATTAAATCACTGTGAATCACACATGGTGATTTAAAACTATTGCAGACTAATGTTTGGTAGAGAATAGTATTCTAATTGGAAAGATGATGGAAAAGTTAGTCTAGCTCAATGCTCCAGGACATATTGAAAGAAATTGTAGCTAAAAAGCATTACCCAGACATACGGTCATTCTTTTTCTGTTAATTTTAAAATGTTGATTAAGGGAGTACAAGTGCTTTTGTTACATGGGCATCTTGCATAATGCTTAAGTTGGGGCTGTTGGTGTGTCCATCAGAATAGCGGTCATCGTACCCAATAGGTAAGTTTTATTGCACGTCCACCCTCTCTCCCATCCCTCTTCTTGGTTCCTTGTGCCTTTTATGTTGCTTTGTGCCCATGGCAATTACAAAGTGACTTTTGCCTGTGTCCACCTTCCTACAGAGAGAACAAGACCCACCTTAGCTCTCTTCATAGTAATTAGGCAATCTGGAGGGAATGTCGCTAGGAGTGAGCCCAGGGATGGACCACTCAGGTGCCCCAGGACTGGTATGCAAAAGTTAGAATGAAAAGACCAAGCTTGGGAACAATTTCTAATCCCAGAAGGGGATATAGAGGCAAAGACCCATCTAGGAAGACAATAACTCACCAAAAGCTAGCAAGAGTGAGAGCCAGTCAATGAAGTAAGTTTGAGATGTGCAAACGAAAATAGAATCTTAAGGCTCCCCCTAAGCAACTAACTGGACCCCATCTTGGCTAAGGGGATCCCCAAAACTAAATAATTAGCCTTGAGAAAGGAGATCAGATGTGCCTCCTTGTGCCCCCTCTCCTTCTTAGAGATGCCCTTTGTGACTCACCAACAGGCCTAAGGCTATTCAAGACCAACCTGCAGGTCCTGAATATACAAAACAAACCACTTGGGTCTGTCCAGTAAGTACTTTGTCTCTAATTCACAGATCCGTTATCTTAAACATTCCTTTTCACCAACTCCTGGTCTTTTAGACAAAGCCTAACTCTTTCAGCCAATTGTCAGCTGAAGAATCTTTAAACCCACCTATCACCTATAAGCTCCCCCACTTCCAGCTGTCCCTCCTTTTGGGGCCAAACCGGTGTATGTTTTCCACATATTGATTTATGACCCCACCTGTAATTCCTGTCTCCCTAAAATGTATAAAACTGAACTGTGACCCCACTACTGCAAGTCCACTTGCTCAAGGCTTCTTTGGTGTGACTCCAGGTCATGGTCCTCAAATTTGGCTCAGAATAAACCTCCTTAAATTATTTTACTGAGTATGGCTTCTTTTCCACTAAAAGATGGAACATAGTAAATGATTCAAAACTAAGCACAGGAATCATACAGTGTTACTTTCAGATGGTCCAGGGGGTGATCTAGGTTGCTCACTGTAACTGTGCAAGTTGGGTACTTACTCCACACTTAGACCAAAGGATGAAGCCCAAGATAGCCCCAGGGTTTCATACTCAAATTGTGTTTGTGTACCTCACAAATGAGGGGTCAATTGTCTTATTGGTGAGCAACTTAAACAACATTTTTCATTGTCAAACAATCCACGATAAACTATACAGCAGAATCCAAACTTCACACAAGAGATGCTAAATAGTTTGGCATTCTCAGAGGACAGGTCTATATTGGGTTCTGTCCTTAACCTCCCTGGAAGAACCAATTTCCGTTTTGTTCATAAGGGAACTTCTCTGTAAGACTGGTCAGGTGTGAATACAGTTGAACCCACTGGGATCACCTTTTCTCTGACAAACAAGATTCATCTCCCATAGTCTATTTTCTGCTTTATGGAAGATGCTTGAGCATCTTCTATTTGAATATTAATTTAAAACCAAAGCTTGAGAAGTGTGTTCTGGAGACACAGAGCCTTGGGCTGCCTAGGCTTTTTGAAAGACTGTTGTGAGTCCATTTCCTCTATTCTATCAAGCTTCTCCAGTTTTAATGGCCTGGTGGAGACTGAAGACTGGAATTGCCTCAGGGCAAATGCTTTTCTTTTACAGACGCATACATAGTCCCCTGCTCCTCTGAGATTCACAGAGAGTGTGAATGGGGTCTACAGCTGTGTGCAGCTGCCAGTTTTCACTCTATGGGGTTTCTTAACCTAAAGTAGTTATAAAGTTAAATAGTGCTTGACATACAAGTGTTAAACTCACGACATAGTTCCCTGCTATTTATGAAGTTGGTTCTAGCAATGAATACCCTGTAAGGAAATAATAACATAAAAACTAATTTCCTCAGCTAGAGAGTCATTCCCCAAGAACAAAGTGTGGGAGGGAAACAAATGAGAATGCTCCAGGTTAGTCCCTGAGAAAAGGCCATCTCTTTCAAAGCACTGAGCTGGTGGGGGAAGCAGAGAAAGAAGAGACATGAGAAAGAAAACTAATCAGAAGAAAGGCGGTTCCTGTTCCCGTTCTCTAAGTCACTGAGAGCAGGCACCTCCACGGTCACACAGGAACCCTGCAGAAGCTTAGTTCCATGTACCCAACTTGGAGAACTATATCTCTAAAACTGATCCCAGGTTTCACTGAAGGGGCTTAGGAAGAAATTATAGGAACTTATGAGCCGAGTCTGAGTCAAGGAAGTCTGAGGACCTATGTTCTGCAACAGAGATTCCAAAGGGCTAGAAGAAAAGCTCAGAGTAAGTCTCCCTTCCCCAGAGAATCCATCCTCCATCACAGACCTGCCCCTGAGGAACTAGATGAGGAAAAGTGCTGGGAGCTGTCCCTCACTGGTGGTGCTGAAATATGAAGGCCACCTGCCAAGACACCAAAACGATACTGAAAGGGATGGGAGGCAGCACAGAGTCGCTGTTGTTATAGTCCACAGAGGTTTCCAGAAAGAGTCATCATCAAAGAGGACTGCCACTGCTCCCGTCTGAGCTGCTGTCGCTGAGAACAAGTGCCTGAGAATCAGCTGGGAGGCCCCCTTGTCTGGGAGCCCCTGCAGACAGCATTATGCTGCAAACAGCAGTTTCAGGCTAAGCAGAAAGGGAACAAAATTTATTCCTGAGGGAATTTTGCAGCCTATACCCCCCACCACCACTACATCTATGCAATGACATCTTTGCATTATCCAAAAGGAAAGTCTCCTAATATGTTTATTGAAGGTCTTCTGATAAATTCACAGGCAAAAAAAAAAAAATTTTACATTAAATCGTTTCACTGAGATTAGATGCCCCCAAACTTTAGGCAGGCCTTCTACACCTTCACTATTTTTACTCAGGCTTCTGACTTCCTAGGTCACTAAAGAAGTACAGTACAAATAACACGACGTGATCAATGGGCCATGACTTTCCTAGCTGTTCCAAATTTGACCTATACACTATGGATAATAATATCCTCCTCAGAGTTAGTTGTGAAGATCAAATTAAATCATTTGAAAAATAACTGGAAAAAGGTCTCTGGAATGTTAGCATATTATTAAATAAGGGAGAGCATATAAAAAAAAAAAACCAAGGGCCAAAGAACTAAATGATTTGCACTTTATATATGCCTTTATTATAACACTTATTGCAATATTTTATAATTATCCATTTGAGTGTCCCCTTCATGAGGAAAACAAACCCCATGTTTACCCAAATCCCTGTACCCTACTTCTAATTGGTTTATTGGGTGCTTAGCAACTATCTTTTGAATTACATTTACCTGTATTTGAAACATAGTGAGTGAACAATAGCAACCCAATTATCAAGGTGGATCCCCAGTCTCCCAGCCTACTACCCGGGAACTTTGGTGGGTTATAATAGCATCTATGTCCTTAAACACCCCTGGTGTTACCTTGGCAGACAGCTTAGGGTACCTGGCCCACCACAAGCTGCTATTGCATTCCCACTGAAATCCTGCTAAGAGTAGAAAAATGCCACATAGTTTAAATCTAGCGTTTTTCTGTATTGACTTCAAGTTAAACAGAAACAAAGGAAGGGAAATAAAATAGGACAAATAAAAAAATGAATTTTTTCCTGCTTTCACACCTGAGGGCAACACTGCTGGACATTGCATCCAAAAAAAAATTTTTTTTTAATCTCTGCACAAAACTAAGTATTCACAGAGAGAACAATCTTAAAACTTTTCTATAGATAACCACATCTAGAATTCTAAGTTTTTAATGTTTACTAATAAATTAGTCCTAGCAATATTCAAAAGTATAACGGAGATCAGATGATATTTCCTAAAATAAATATGTTATTAACTTTTTCAAAAAAGTAAAATCCTGCTAAGCTCATGAACTGGGTCATAATTTCATGGGTGTCTATCTTACAATTGAAGCTATTGCCTCCAAAGTGACCATCTCTAGACACTTCTTCCTTTTAATTCTATTTCCTATGCATAATTCCCGGATGATGGAGAGACCTGTAGACATGGCACTAAATGGATTATTCAGATCAGAAGGAACACTCCTGCTGTCTGCATATTTATTATCAAATACATTTGCCGTTTCTAAGCCCTACACTTAAACTTGCTAATATGCAGAAGGTGGGCAGCGACACAGACTCTTCGAGAGCCACGTCATTGGTATGCAAGACTAGAATCAAGATCGAAACAGGCAGTTTTTGATCTTGGGCCTGGACATAGCTCCACAGCAAAAAGTAGGTATTTGGGGTCTTTGATGCAGATAATCAAAGGGAGAAGAAGAAAAAGAAAAAAAACCTATAGTGTTTGATCCGATCTCAAAAGGAAATTAACCATGGCTGTTCTATTAAACATCTTGGGAAAAAACTTATTTTACAGAAACATATAACCTATATTTGATGGTAATTGCAGATGCTATTATAAGTATCTATACCAAGTTATGAGTAAGCTATTGTAGAAAGCAAAAGTGAAAAAGAAGTGAGACCCCCATCTTGGTAAAAACTGAACAAACATTGAGAAAGAGCGCCACCTACTGGAATCTGTTTCTCTGCAACCAGCTAAAAATAGAAAAACCTTCCCACATCAAACTGGAGAGCCACAAAGTTAGTCTCACACTTTCCTGAAGTAAAACTTTGAGGTCACTGGACAAACAACAGGCAACTTTCTTTGAATCTGGTTGTCCCTCTGATTCAGGTTTCACTGAGAGGCAGAGAATTTTTGGAGAAAGACAAAATAAAATTGTTTAATTAATTGACTTCTTTTAACCACTGGCTCCTAGCAAGCAGAATCAATATTACGTAGAAAAATAGAGAATTTGTTATTGCATTTCTATGTCACCAAGTAGAGCTAATACCACATAGCAGTAATGGTTAGCATTTATAGAAGTCTTTAGTGCACAAACCCTTTCATATACACAATCATTTAATAATATCTAGCAGCTACATACTATTCCTATACTAGTAACCAGCCAGGACACAACAGCATTCCATATTTAAGGTTTTCTTCTGATTGGTAAGATATTTTTAATATTGCACTTGACTTTATTATATCCTGATTCAAGTAAAACTGACACAAAAGGAGAATATTTGAGGACCTTTGATCAATAAATAAGAATTTTCTTGAATCTATTCTCCCACCACCACTCCCTCATGCACACACCCCATAAATCAATCATTTGAGCTGAGGTGGGGAAAAGGGATTCTTCCCATAATTCTAATCACACTTCACTCAATCAGAGGGAAACACCCTTCCCAGGATTTACACACAGACACACACATACACACAGGTACTTACTACGTATTTTGCGTAACTCTATGGAAACCTCAATTTTTCATTCAATTTGACTGCTGAACACTATTATGTAACAGTTAAATATAGAAAGGAGATGATTTTTTAAATGTGTATTTTTTGAGACAGAGTCTTACTCTGTCATCCTGGGTAGAGTGCCATGGCATCATAGATCACAACAACCTCAAACTCTGGGGCTCAAGAGATCCTCTTACCTCAGCCTCCCAAGTAGCTGGGACTACAGGTACCCACTACACTGGGTGGCTAATTTTTCTGTTAGTAGAGACAGGGTCTCCCTCTTGCTCAGGCTTGCCTTGAACTTCTGAGCTCAAGGGATCTACCAACTTCAGCCTCCCAAAAAAGTGGGAGGATTACAGGCATGAGCCAACATGCCCAGCCAAGGAACAAGGTATTAATAAAACTGGATCCTTGCCCCATTACCGTATGCAAAGCCCTATATAAACACTAACTGGATCAGTTACCTAAATGCAAAAAGCAGAGCTATTATCTAATGCTCGTAGAAGAAAATGTGGAACACCTGTGACCCAAGGATGAGGCGGGACTTTTTAAACTACAAACCCACAAACACAAAGGCAAAACATTGGCTAATCAGGCTTCATCAAAATTAAGCTTTTCAATTCAGCATGAAAAACAATTGGACAAACTTGACAGGGCACTGACAGAAGATATGTATGATGCCTTATTCATTCTAGATTAATATCTAGACTATCTAAGGAACACCTAAATCCTGAGTAAAAAGATAGCAGTCTCAAAGGAAAAAGAGGCAAAGAATTATTGCAATGTACAGTGAAAGAAACCCCAGAGGACTAACAAGCTTATAAATAGACACTCAAATCCGTAAGTAAGCACAGTAATGAAAATTAAAACAGCAAGGAAATGTAACTTCCCAATTAGGCTGAGAAAATTTAGAAAGCTGGAAAATGCTAAGTATTGACTGGGGTGCGAACACACAATCCTCAAAGGAGAAAAAAAATAAATAAGCCCATCACCACAATGAGGATGACTAATAGCACAAAAATTAGAAGCCTCTTTAAAATAAAACACACACATTTCTGATCACCTACTCTGAGCTAGTCACCTTCACGTGTGTTATTTTCTTTCATCTTCATAACAAGAGTTATTATTACCCCCATTACACAACCAGTATAAAAACACTAAAGCTTACAGCAATTAAGGGCCTGCCAGTGACTACACAGCTCCAAACAGTTAAGTGAACCTTTAAACTGGTGTCCTCTTTCTCAGAGACCAAGGTTCTTTCTACTATTCCATAAAACAGTGGAAATTTTCTCTTGCAATCTTCTCTATATCCTACCTCCACCCCTGGAAACACTCAAGTAGGCCCAGGAAGGAGAATTTGCTCTTAGAAATGAGCTTCTGAAGTAGTTGCATGAGTGAACAGCTAAACCAGCTCCTTTCTTTGGGAAAGCTCATTAATGATCTTTTCTGCTTATACAAAGAACTCTAGTCTGGAGTAAAAGATTGATCAATTTTGAGCTTTTCACTGATAAACTTAAAAGGATGAGAGGATGTGAGGTGCCTAGATTTTGAAGATAGGAGGAGAGAAAACTGGCACAGGTGACAGATGGGGTCCAGAACCACAGCAGAGCTCAAGCGAGGATTAGCAGAACAGTGGCTGCAGGGAGGAGTGGCTGTGACGTGTCTACAGTGCACGTGTGACACCAACATGAGCTGTTCCATTCTGTTCAGAGCTGGTCCCCCAGAACCCGCACCCCCACTAAGGCTCCAGGAGAGTCTGCCTGCACCACAGCCAGGCCTCAGTGGCCTTGCTGACCCCTACTGTCCTCTGTCCAGACTCCCCCCCCTCAGGCCACAGTGGGAGGGGGGGCATGTGAGGGACTGTGGGCACACATGTACTCAGTTTATTCGCTATACCCACCACAGCTAAATCAGGCAGGACCGTTTAACCCTTTTCATGCATGCAATCAACATCCTTTCCCTGGTGATGTCATTTGCCTTCTGCTCAAACCCATCCAAGATTCTTTCCCAGGCATTACCTCTGGAAAGAGCCACAGGCCGCTGCTGTCTCATTACTGTCTGCTTTCCTTGCCTGCAGCTTTCCTTACTGTAATGTTATTAGCATGCTGGAAAGATGGGAACAAGGAGGTCAAGGCAACCCAGGGGAGGATGTGCTCAGTTCAGTCTCATTGGATGCCCTGGTCCATTTGGTTCACTTTACTGGATTAAGGGGCAAACCCGGGAGGCCTTTCTGGAGGAGGTGACACCTGAACCTACTCTTTCATGTTAGATAGCAGCTGGCAGGCAGAGAAAGGGGAGCAGATTGTCAAGACCGAAGAAAGGAGCAGAGGTGCAGAGGGGGAGTGACAAGTGCATGCATGTGGGGCGAGAGAGTGTGGAGGGGATTTCCTGAAATTTTTAATCAACTAATATGGAGATATTTACAAAGATTTTTTGAAATAAGTCCTAGTTAATCATTTCTTTCTCAAGCCATGAGGATATCCCAGGAACTCTATAACACAGACACACCATGCTAATTTCTGGAATATGGCCATGTGGAAAGACAGCTCTTATTTATATCAAGAGATATAAATCTAATTTTTTAAAGAGCATGGAAGTCTGCATCATAGCCAGGCCTCAGTGACCTTGCTGACCCCTACCGTCCTCTGTCCAGATTCCCGCCCCCCAGGCCACAGTGGCCTTAGGTGGGGCATGTGAGGGACTGTGGACACACATGTACTCAGTTTATTTTGCCAGTCTGTTTTCCACATCAAAAAGATCAGATCATCTGCAGAAATTTGGAAGGACAGAACATGATGCTGAAGACAGGACACAAGGTTGCAGCAGGAAACCCAACAAGGAGGGTTGGTGAGTGTCATGAGGAGAAGCAAAGAATGGCAGACAGCCTCGCACCGCAGGAGCCACGTGAGAAACCCGGTGACACTGTAGTCTCAGCAAAGCTCTGTCCCTATCGTCTGCATTTATAGGGGTAAAGATAAGACCAAGGTCCTGCGGGAGCCCTGCTTCCACCTAAAAGAATCCCATCCACGTGATTTCTCTCCACGCTCCTTACACGTCCTCACACCTCTGGCCTCTCCCCCACCCTCCCGTAAACCCCGGCACACAACCTCCTCGGAGTTGCACGTGCTACACTGGCCGTGTGCCTCTGTCCTTGTGTATGGGAATCTGACACACACACACACCAACGATGCCCCGTCACCTGCCCCTTGACATCTGTCGAGCATGATGTCACCTCTCCCGCCTGTCCAAGTTCCTGCAATGTGCATGGCTCCCAATCACCTCTGTTATCATCAGAAACAATCAGGAGATTCAAGCTGGTGGATTTTTTGATAGTTAACTGACCCGCAGCCCTTCTGCAACATCGACTCAAACATAAGCTCCCACGGTGAACCGTGAACGTAACAGTCACTCCTGTGACACCTTCCTCTCTTACTCCGATGCTTCAGACATTCCCATTACAAGAATTAATGCTTCTTCATTCCCCTCACCACATCGTCACATTATGCAGACAAATGCTGACACCCAGCTGCACACACACACAAAGTCAGGGCGCAGGGACAGTGAGCCAAGGGGGCAGTCCAGTTTCGGGTGCTCTGACAGCAGCTACCCAGGCCCCAACACTGCTGGGAGTGAAAGCAGGGCGCCACCTCTTAAGGGTGAGGAAAAGGCAAAACAAGCCCAAATAATGAGTGAATTCAGGAGCTAGACCAGTAATTGAGGCAGGAAATAAGTCAGGAGACAGGAAATGACACCCGCGGTACCCGGTCAGAGCAAGACCATCATCAAATCTGACTTCTGTCCCATTGTCAAATCTCCATCCATGCCCTGAGCTGGGATGCAGGAGCCGCGTCATATCACCTGTCCTATACGGGAAGGGCAAGTGACCCAGCTGTGAGGGTCAGAGAATGCAGAAGCAAAGACATAAACACGGCCCCACAAGGAGAGAGCAGCCGGATAAACAAACTCCAAGTTCAGGCTCAGACAAATTAGGTTCCAGGCTACTGAACACAAAGTCAGTCATGATCACAGACCACCAACAGAAATCTCAGAAGTGAATACTTTCGGGACCTGGAAAGCTGGGAAAATATTGTGAATTTGAGAGTAATTGGCCAGGGCAGAGTAAATGGGGGTTAAGATCCCATGCCCACACACTCGTGCACTGGACTTTAGACATTTTCACTCTCCGGTAAAATTCTAAAGCACGTTAATGTAAATAGCTGATTATAAACTGAGAAAAGACACCGTTCTCAGAAGTCTGCATGAGCCCACTAATAAATCAAATAGAATCACACAATCCAGGCAGGGATGATTTAACTCTTACAGACCGCTTTCAGCTGCTTTGGCTGAAAATGAGATGATCGTATCCACATGGAAGAATCAGGTGAGGATCAAATAAGATAATAATATAGCACACTTGACACACAGCCAGGTCACAAATGTTAGTGCACCTCTCGCTCCACCCCTTCCTCCTCCATCAGGTCTTATTAATTTGTTGACAAAATTTTTAGGTCACAGTCAGTTGCTTTTAGATAATTGTATAATATGTAGCTCCCTAAAACATTCCTATTTTTTGCAAAAGGAAATAATTTTGGAAAGAAGAAAACTGTGAATAGAAATGTTTATTTAGCTCTCATAATACAACACAAACAGTGCTAAACATTTTTACTAACAGTGTTTTGCTTCAACATTCAAAATAATCTATCTTGATATGACCTAATAAAAAACAAAATCATAGAAACCACAACTTGCCCTACTCTTTATGGCCAAACTGGGCGGGTAGCAGAGGTTATGGGCTGTGGGTCTGATGGCTACAATGCATTTGTGAAAATCTCCTATGAAGTTCTCACAGAAAAAAATGGAGAAATAAACTCCCATTAAATATTGATTACTGGAGTAGTGCCAGCCTAGCCAGAGGGCCTTTGCAGCACGCCACAGCAGCGGCATCCTTCAGCCCACCTCTGTCTTGGCCACAGCTGCAGGATATTCTGGGCAAGCTCAGTTTCACACATCCTATCCCATGCTGGTGGGAACTACGAGCCCTTCTTTTCTTTTTCAGAGGCTTCTCTGAAGCTGAGGGTGCCTCCTGGCCCACATACTAGCACAGGCTGGAAGAGCCGTGTGTGTGGTTGATGCCCCCAGGGACAACATTTAACCAAGGGGAGATGAACACCAGATACCTGCCCCACGCATCCATCCCGATGGACATTCCGAGAGGCCTTCTGTGAACCTCTCTGGAGCTCTCTAGAGCATCAAGTCTGTAATCGAGTCTGATCATAGAGTCTGTAAAAGTCTCATGGGACTTTTCTCTTTTCCTGCCTCCTGGAACCACCTACCAGATAAACACCTTCGCTCTAGTCCTTGAGTTGGCTCTGCTGACGGGTAACCATACTGAGATAGTTGTGACCTGCTTGCCATTGTCCTGGAGACATTTTTTATCAACAATTTGAAGACAGAAAGGCGTGTCTGGTAAATCTATGTATGACAAGAAATAGGATGAAACACCTAAGGTTAAAAAGGAGGAGGCAGTGAACTCAAAAAAGACAAGAATAGAAGAGAATGAACTGGTGGGCTAAAGCTAAACGTGAAGACTATTATATAAATAAACTGATAGCTCTAAAATCAAGTGTAAAACATCAGCTACCCAACTTCAGACAGAAGAGACCTGGATTAAAAACTGTTGGTGTTAAAAACGCCCTTGCTGCAGGTCATCTCACAGGCTGTAGGAAGAAGTGAAACTTGGTGAACAATTTTGGGAGCTCTGTGTAATCTGATCTATCCTATCTGGAGGTATGCATATTCTGACATCAATTCCTGCAGGAATTTGTCATATAAGTATGCAAATGTGTGTGTTTAAGAATATCCAGCCAGCATATAGGCAAAGAAATTTGTAATAATCTAAGTAACCATCAACAGAAACATGGTTAAA
>CAUYON010192341.1:0-31379 GCA_963573935.1 Arctocebus calabarensis
TTTATATAGTGATCAAGAAAATGCCATGAAGGCTATCTGTAACAGTACGATCAAAACATTCCTGAATGTATATGAATCGTGCCCTATGATTGCACCAATGTACAGAATTATGATTCAATAAAATTATAAAAAAAAAAAAAATTAACCACATTCTTACCATATCAACCTAGGCTTTCCATGTCTCGTCACTTACCCAAGAGAAATGAATACATAAGTCCACACAAACACTGACACCAAATCATCATAGCATGATTATTCTAATAGTTAAAAACTATAAAAACAAATGTCTATCAACAGGCCTTTGAGTAAACAATAAAACACTTATTCAGCAAGAAAAAAATAAATTATTGATGTATGAAACCACATGAATGAATAGTAAAAGAAGCCAGACCCCCTCAAAAACTGATTCTATGGTATAAAATTCTATAAAATAAAAATTATTATATAGTAATAAAGCAAATCAGTGGCTGCCTGAGGTTGGTGGGCAAGGGAAGAATTGCCAACATGTTTGAGGAAGCTTTGCTGTGCCGTGTTCATTGTCTTGATTGTGATTTGATGAGTCACAACTTTAAGAATGTATATTCATCATATTGCACACTTACCTATGTATGAGTTATAGAATCAGTTATAACCTCATTAAAACTACGAAAACATGCAAGGAGGTATTGGATCACAGAAGTGATAAGCTTTAATATCAAAGATCAGATAAAATCAGAGATAAGGAGAAAAGTAGAAATAGGGATTCTAAAAATATCACATCAATGCAAGGTGGCTTTATTACAACCCACTGCACACAGCAAGGGACTTGGTGACTGGCAGCTTTGGGGTAAGCTCTTAAGAACTCAGTTATAAAAGAAGAAAAAAGTTTTCCCTCTCTTAGGTCCAGTTGAAAAATCCCAAAGATGAATTAAATAACTAATTCTTGTCTTACCCTCCTTCAGCCCAGTCACTGTGGCCAGGAGAGAGAAAGATAAGACTGGCCTGATTTGGGACTTTGCTCACCTCTGGGGTAGTGAATTGGGTCTACTGTCAAGAGAGATAGAGGCCCAAACACAATAACAAAAGCAAATAATTGTGAGGCAAAATGATGTTCCAATTTTTGTCTATTCCATGCTCTTTTAAAAGGCTACATATACGTTTTTTAAGTATATGTAATTTAAAAATTTTTTTGCACACACCAAAATGAATGGAACATAAATGTACCATTCTGGCCTAAATTTTTGCACCAGGCTGGGAGGATGTTTTTATGATATCACTAAAGAATGATGCAGGGAGGCTGTTTGCCTCATGAGGCTCTAAGTTAAAAGATGACAAATCAATAGTTCATATGTCTTTACTCCCTCTCTCCTAAGCACAGGGGAGATGTCTAATAAATCAAAGCACTCTTTCCACTGAACCAGACATGGTCTCAGAGCCACTCCCAACCAAGTCCCTAAGGTATCCCTCACCAGTAAGCCCAGCTGCATCATGTTCATAAGTAGCCTATTTGCCCTTGGGTGGAGCTGCCTGAGGTTCCATTCCTCCTTGGAGAGCTGCCCTCCTTCCTCAAGACCCTTTTCCATTTCATACATACCCACAGTTATTCTTCAATCTCCTGCCTATTCCTGGATCCCTTCTCAGACATCACCATTTATTAGCATAAGTGAGCTTTGAGCAAGTTTCATAAACCCTCTGTGCCACTGTCTTTTTATCAGTAAACTGGAGAAAGTCAAAATACTACTCCACAGAGTTAACATGACGATTAAGCGTTATATCTTAATACAGTTTCTTAGAGCACATACTTCCCCAGTCAAGCCTGGGGGAACATCAGAACACAGCTAGTGCTCCATAAATGTTAAATGTTTTTCTTATGCTGGATCATTCAGAACCCACCCACCCCCACCCCACCTCAGTCAAAACTTATCTATTGGCTGGGTGCTACAGATTACACCTGTAATCCCAGCACTTCAGGAGGCCCAGGTAGACGGAAGGATTGATTAAGGCTAGGAGTTCAAGACTAGCCAGAGCAAGAGTGAGGTCCTCATCTCTCCAAAAAAATAGAAAAAAATTAGCTGGGTATGGTGGTTCATGACTATAGTTCCAGTTACTTGGAAGGCAGGAGGAGGCAGGAAGACTACTTGAGCCCAGAAGTTTGAGGTTGCTGTGAGCTATGATGATGCCACTGCACTCTACCCTGTCTATCTGTGTACCACTCTTTATACTACCTGCTATTGAATTATCTAATACTTGAACTAATCTAAACTGAAAACTAACAATCATTTCACATTCTGTATGTCCTTGGTAATATTTTTATTTTTGATAGATCTTTGACAACTTAATTCTAGTCACTAAGATGAACATTGTGGGTACTAGCAGAGGGGAACATTTCTGTGAAAGCAAAAGACTTGAAGTAGCCCCAAACCTCACCCTTGATGTAGTTATCTACCCCACCTACTTCCAGAATATTATTTTATTGGCAATTATTGTATGGATTTTCTACTGTTGTGTAATAAGTTACCGTACACTTTTTAGCAACTCAAGAAGACATACGTTTATTGTCTCACAGTTTCCGTGGTCAGGCCCAGCAGAACTGAGTTGTCTGCTCAGCGTCTTACAAGGCTGCAATCAGGGGTCAGGTGTGCTGCGCTCTCATCCCAAGGCTTGACTGGGGAGGCATCTGCTTCTAAGCTCATAAGAGCCTTGGTTTCCTACTGGCTATAATCGAGAGGCCACTCACAGGTCCTAGAGACCCTATAAAGTTCACAACATGAATGTTTCCTTCTTTGGGGTTGGCCAGAGAGTCTCCCCACATGCTAAGACTGAAGCTTATATGAGGAAACGTGATCACAGGTATGATGTCATTGCCTTTGCCATCTCCTATTGGTAAAAATCAAGTCACAAGTCCCAGTTGTACTCAGGGGGAGGGGATTACACCAAGATGAAGCCCCAGCAGGTGGTGCTCATGGGGGCTGGCCTAGAATTCTGCCCACCACAGTGATGATGAAATGAAGAGGCAGGGAAGACCTCAAGCCTCACATTTTCCCTCTTTTAGCCCACCCCACTTTCTGTCAGTTTCCCCCTCCCTCTCTCTATTCCATTCTGGTCCTCACACATGGCTGACTAACACAACAAGTTTCATTAATTCTCTCTCTATTATGTGACTTATTTTACAAGCACACTGCTAATTCACCTACAGGCTCCTTAATCAATGCAGGGAGGGGATATTAGTTTCCTGTGGCTGCCATAACAAATTATCACAAACACAGTGGTTTAGAATCACACACATTCGTCTTCTCATAGTTCTAGATGTCCAAAGTCTGAAATCAGCTTCACAGAGAGAAAGTAAAAATCAAGGTACCTGCAGGGTCAAGGTCTCACCTCTGCAGAGGACAGTATCCAGAATTTAGTTGCCTTTTCCAGATTCTGAGCCTTCATCCATTGCATTTCTTAGGTCATGTCCTTTCTTCCCTCTTTAAAGGCAGCAGCTTAGCATCTTCAGATTGCTCTCAGCCAAAGTTGTCATATCACCTTCTGTCTTCTCTATACTAAGATCTCCTCCCTCCGCTTTTTACCTCTCTTTTATTAGGACCTTTGTGATTGCATTTAGGGCACACTCAGGTTATCCAGGATAATTTCCCATCTCAAAATCCTTAACCACATCCGCAGAGTCCCTTTCACCATATATAGTGACATTCACAGTTCCTGGGGATTAGAATTTGGATAGTTTTGGAGATCACAGTCTGTCTACCACAGAGGAATTTAAAAACCTTTCTATAAACCTCTGGAGAAGGAAGAGTGGCTGAGATGCAGAATCATATTGATTTGCTGGAAAACCACTGTAACACAGAGAAGAGAATCTGACCAGTATCCTCAATTAAAAAGGCCTTCTTGCCCAATACCCATAGAAGAGGCAGACCTGTGCATAGTGAGCTCCACTCAGGCCAGGCATGGAATCAGATAATCATAGAAAGGAAAATACCTTTAAAGAATACCTAGCCTTAAAAATGAGAAACCCGAGGCCCAGAGGACAAGAGCTGGTTACTTAAGGTCACATATATGGTTTGGGAGGGACTTGAATGCAGGATCTTTTCATGATACCACACTGCTTCTCTAGAAGAATTTCTAGAGGTAGTTAAGTCATCTCCCTCCAATAGACTGTGAGCTCCAGGAGGGCATAAATGAGGAAAGGGGCATTGGCAAACTTTTTCTAAGTGATCACAGTAAGTATTTTAGACTTTGTAAGCCACATGGTCTCTGGGACACCTACTCAACTCTCCCATGGTAGCACGAAAACATCCATAGGCAATAAGTAAATAAGTGGGTATGGACGTGTTCTGATAAAACTTTATTGACAAGGACAGAAAATGGGCCAGATTTGCATGCTGGTCATACTTTGCTGACCCCTGGCATAGATAACAAAGATCAACACTAATAAGGGATGAGTATATGCTAAGAGCTTGACTTGTGTTATCTCATTTAACCCTCACAACCTGCATGGTATGTGATATTATCCCCACTTTATGGACAAAAATACTGAGTCTCAGATAAGTTGGTAACTTGCCAAAGGATTCACTGTCAGTGGCAGAGCTAGGATGGGAATCTAGACCTCCTCAGTTCAGGAGTTTTTACCTAGGAGCTAGTGGTCTTCCACTGTGGCTGCAATTAGAATCACCTGGGGAGCCTGTAACAGTATCGGCACCACACCTCAGAGTATTTAAGTCATATTTTCTGGATGTGTAACCTGAGTGTCCCTATTTTGTTTAATTTATTCCTACAATTATAAACTATAGCCAGTGTCAAGGACCACTGCTCTAAGCTGTAATGTTTGCTGTGGGTTTAATGAAAAAATAAGAATGAGGAGAATGAGAAGGAAGAGGAGAATAATAATGGGGGAAGAAAAAGAAGGGAAGAGGAACTGAACCCAAGATACCAAAGTCATATAAGAAAATCCTGGTTTAAAGAAATCAATGTACAAAATCCTCAAAATTTACACAACTGATAAAATGGAAAAGTTGGATAATTTGCATTACAAAAGGAGTTTTCACTTGTGGGTAAGGATTCTCTGCAGGGCTCTTTTAACAGATGTTTCCTTTCAGACGATTAAGTGCACATCTAGAGACCATTAATTGCTTCAGAGAGCCTGGGAGGTGGGGGGCAGAGGTTTTAAACATTAAAATGTTTGGTGCCACTGGTAGTTGATGATTAACAGAAATGAAAATCAAGAACATCTCAAATTACAGTGAGGAAATGAGAATGCATGTCTTAATCACTCAGATTTAGGCTATCTCTGCTGGGCATTGCTAGCTGCACCTGTGTCCTGTGACTGTTACAGAATGAGCACTGGCCTGCAAGGAGAGCAGAGTAACACCTGCCCAAACAACCTTCAACACCTACTTTCAGGCCTTAAACTCCAGCTCCCTACATAAGAAATTTTTCTCTTAAAAAGCTTAATAGTGGAAGCAATTGTTTCTGTCTATCCTGGTGGGGGTTGGAGTGGAGGTGAGAGATAGGGAAATACTGACATTTCCAATCACTGAACCTAAATAAATTGGATATGTCTCCTGCCAAGGATGAATTAATGCCTTAGACCAATAAAATACTTGTCATTTTACCAAGGCTTTTATGACTTCTGATTTCACATCTGAGCAAGAAGGGGGAGGAAAGTGTCCCATAAGGATGGGAGTAACCATAGATGAAGTAATATACAAATCCTTCTTAGGACTGTAGGATTTAGCAAATAAAAACACAGGATGCCCAAATAATTTTGAATTTCCAAATAATAACAAATAACTTTTTAGGATAAGTATGCTCCAAATATTTCATGGAACATACTCATATCAAAGACATCTGTTGTTTATCTAAAATTCAAATCTAACAGGGCATCTTGTTTTTATCCAGCAACCCTAATCTATCTCTAACACACAACTGATTCTTTGGCCCCAGAATAAAGGCACATTTTGAGTTAATGTTCATTTAATTACAGTGACTATGAAGAATGCCAACTCTGGTTCTATTAGCACTATATCCTACCAAGAAAAATGTTGCATTTCCCCAACACCCCACGTGTAAGGATGATAACAGTCAATATTTGAGGTACTTTCTTTATGGCAGCGAATCAGGAGCAATGCAAAATACGGACCTCAACACCCTTTCTCCAAAGCTCATGTGCAAGTGCAGTGGAGCATTCTCTACAGTCAGCCCTAGAATCTTCTAACAGAGGCTCCTCACAAGCTTGCTCTCTTCTGCAAATCTTATCATTGCATACCCCCAAGCCATCAAACACAGCCCAATGGAGCTACATCTCTGTTACTGTGTCTCAGTCCACTCAGGCCTCTGGGATAAAAGGCCATAAACAGAGTGGCTCATGAACAACAGGAATTCCTTTCCCACAGTTCTGGAGCCTGGGAAACCTTGGATCAGGCCTCTTGCAGACTCAATGCCTGGTGAGGGTCCTTTTGGAATCATAGATGGTTCATTCTTGCTGTGTCCTCATTTCAAACGGAGCCAAGGGATCTCCCATCCATAAAGGCACTAATCTCATTCAGGAGGGCTCCTGCCTCATGACCTCACAAAGGCCCCACCTCCAAATAACATCACATTAGGCTTTAGGACCCAACATATCAATTTTGCCTAAACATTCAGCCTGTAGCACAACACAGCCTCCTCAGGGCAGAGGGACACTGTGATATGGGGACCTTGCAGGCAGGCACTTTTTTCTCTCCCCCTCAGAAGAGATCATACGATCTTGGTGTTGCAGACATGTCTACCTCCAATACTCTGAAAGTCCTCAAGCAACATGGCACAGCTCACATAGATCTGGAGTATATCTCAGTCCTCCAGATGTAACATGGAGATCATAATCATATCTACTCCTAGGATTTCTCAGTGGATGAGAAGGATCAGACCACACGGAATGTCCAGAAGGGTGCCTGACACATAGTGCATATGGATTCCATAAATGTTGGCCCTTTAGCATGTCATCAAGGTAGGAGATGTTTAAAAACTGTATCTGTATTTCCTCTCCCACAAATCTACAATCCTAAATACCCCACACCAAGTGGTGTTATTTCTCCAAAGAATTTAGCAGAGGAATCAGATTCACCCTTCACTCTGTGTCCCAAGCAGGGAGAGAAGATACTTTCCCTAACTCTGACAGATTCCAGGTTCTCTGCTAATACCTCAATGTCACTTTAGAGACAAAGAGAGGCCAGTAGACACTGTCTAAAAATGTCAACTTTCCCCAGAAAAAAATTCAGAGGCGGGGGGTGTTGTAGTGCCGTGTTTTTCTCTGCAGTACATGAGCTGCTCACTTTTTCTTCTTGATAAAAACCAAGGGCCGACTTCTGAAAATGCCCATTTCTTTTATCAAGTTTGAGAGATTTCTTGCAACAGATATCTGTCCTTTGAAGCAGCCCAGTGTGTACATCATCCGTTCCATTTCTTTAATTAATTCTCTCAACTCACATTTATTAAGTACCTCTAGCATACCAGGCCCTAGGAACTGTGGACTTAGCAAAGAACAAAGCAGACCAAAGAAAGTCCAACTAACAGCACCTGTCTCTGTAGGACTTGGAACTTGAACAGACAGCAACCATCTGAGAGACCAAATGTAGCTGAGGCCACCTTAGGAGTGCATGAGATGGAACGTAGCTGAGGCCACCTTAGTAGTTCATTTGCAGAATAAGTATGCAAGACTGCCACACCAGGTCCTTGGGTCAAGTCTTAAATAGGCATTGCCTCCTCTCTTTCCTACTTGTTTTCTAAACTTATAGGTTCCCTTCTCTGCTTAGTTTCACTAGCATCTATTCTGTTGTGTTTGCAACCAGAAACTCAGATCAGTACACCTCTGCTGGGGAAAAACAAATCTACTAGATGATAGGCATTAAAGTTTTAGAGGATTCTCTCTACCAACAACTCCAGCTTTATAGTGAAATGGTTAGAAAAACATTATCAACTCACATAAGCTTTTCTCGCCACTCCCAGAATGCTTTTCCAAGCAGATGAAACAAATGGCATCAATTACTATTTATTCTGGGCAAAGAGTGGAGGGAAGAAAGTAAAAGAATGTCCCAGGCTAAAATAGTTTGTCCACAAATAAACAGAAACCTGGCAGATAAATAAGAGACCTGCTTGGATATTTGAAGCTCCCCATCCTTCAGTAATGGATTATCTTATGCAAACTGACGATGTAATAGTTCCACAGGGTTTTTGATCCTCCCTGAAGAATGAAGATTATTCATTTCCTCTCTGCCAAATACACAAAGAAAGCAGAGTGCCAAAATGGGATCCATGCAATGGGGAAGAGAGTCAATTTCCTTCCCATCATGGGACCTCTCAGCAGGTAAATATTGATTACATTTTCCTGGTGCCTCAAGCCATTATTTCTGATACGCCTGTTTGCTTCCAGATATGAATTCTAACCCCCCTTGTCTCCATGGGAATATCAGATAGAATGAGGAGGAAATTTTCCCTAAGGAAGCTTGCCATTAGAATGCTTCTAATTATGAGCATTTAACTCACTTCTCCAATAGTGGTATCCTTGGGAAATGACAGCAAGCATTCATCCTGAACATAATTCTTCACCTGATTTTACCTGCAGTTCAGGCAAACACAGCTTCAAACCTGACCCAGAAGATAGAGAAAAGGCCAGGATCTGGGTGACTGCTGAAAGGCATGCCAGAGGCCAGTGCTGTGGGTTCTCATGGGCGTCACTGATGCAGCCTCAGGGACCTGTTGGATAGAGAAGGTCAAGGTGAGAAGACGGCAGGCATATTAGGGTAAAACATGCAATAGCTGGTGATCAAGACTTCAGCTCCATGTGTGGTGTTCCCGCCACTGCTGGTGTGCTGCCACATCCTGTATGCAGCAGAAATGCCTCCCAGGCAAGGTTCTTGCATGTGCCCATGGGCTTTGTCTCCTGACACCAGCCTTGTGTCTCGAGTTGAGAGTCTTGGTCTCATGCCCATTGACAAAACCTCCACCTTCAGAACCTCAGTGTCTACCAAGCTCCATGTGCTCTTAGTAAATGTGTCCAATGAAAGGAGACTTCCTGCCTGAGTCTGGTGTCACCTAGCAAGGTGGAGTACACACCTCAGAACTATTCCTCAACCTTGGGATGCAAGGCTGCAGTATTTACCCACTAATGCCATCTTTGCCCCCTGGGTAACCCAAGGATGTTAAATCCTCGGCGTTTCCAGCTTGCCCTTTGGCTAGGAAAGAGAAGCCTTCTAGAAAAAAGCTAAAAATATTAAGTAAGCAACCTTCAGTATGTAAGGAAGGGTTCCCTGGGGATGTGGAGGAGCAATGAAAACATCTACTGTAGCCCCATCAATGTATTTTGAGGACCTTTTGTTGAGTTCCCTATTCATGGGTTGACCAGTAAGTATGGTCGACTACGGCCAAAAGAAGCCTAGTTTGTACTACAGAAAGAGAGAGGGCCTGTATGGGCTACTTAGACTTTCTAGTCCAGTCTTGTCATCTGGGACATGAGAAAGTGGTGCCTTCTCTACCCACTCCATAGGACTTTGACGAATGCAATTACATTGCTCCACCTCCAATCTTGCTAACACTATTTAGTGACCTCCAATATCTCTTAAAGCCAAAATTTTTTATGCAGCCCGCACTCTCCCTCCATCCACACCTCCTCTCCCACTGTCCGCTTCCTAGAACTCCTCTCGTGTTCTTCCCACTCCTCATTCTATGTGCTCCACCCTCAAGGAACATCCCTCCCTCCCTGCAGGCCCCTGACTTCCCCTTGCCAAGAATTCTTTGCACATGCAGGTGCCTCTGCCCAGAACATTTGCCATAAGCACCGCCACCACTATCGCTATCCCTGTCTCTTGCCTTGCTGATTCATACCCATCCTAGAGTTCTCAGTGCAAAAATCACACCTCCAGAGAAGTCTGCCTGGATGGTGTGATTCTGGAATTAAAATTGCTGTACTCCCTGTATGCCTTGGTAAATATTCTCAGAAAACAGAGTAGAGAATGCATCAGAAGCCTAAAAAATGGGCACACTCTTTGGTACAACAATCAGCATGTAAGGATTTGTTCTGGGCAAATTCTTCAGATTCATGTAAAAAGATCAAGGGTATTCATTTCAGAAAGGTTACATAGGAGGAAAGAAGGGAAGGAAGGAGAAAAAGTAAAAGGAATCAGGAAAGAAATGAAACCAACTGAATATCCAGCATGAGGTAACTGGTTAGATGTGTTATAGCTGTCTGTCCATCTGACGGGGGCACTGTTCAGCCGTGAGAAACAATGGCACATATGTATAATTACTGACATAAAAAGAAGTTTGTACCGCCTTACTAATTTGAAAGGTAGAGCACAGAATAGTATATTTAGTACTATATTCTGTGGCTATGTTCAGTGGGGTCACAAGTATATTGGGATGTATTTGCATGTATAACAAAATGTCCGAAAATATTTTAAAAGGGTAAGTTATCTTCTTCTCTTCTTCCTTTGCTTCTGTATCATAAAAATTTTCTATATTAAATGTAATAGAAGAGCTCAATGCTGGGGGAAAATATAATAAAACATGGCACATTTAGCCACTCAAATTACCCTTTCAGGAGTCTGCGTTCTTTCTCTTGGTTGAGAGAAAGAAAAATTACATACCTGGGATTGATCACAGGGAAGCAGAGATGTCCAAGTCAAGGCAAAATTGAGGACTGGATTTCCCTCTGCTTTTCTCCTTATTGACCTATATTGTGGCCTGGACAACTCTTTCTTCTCCCCACACAATGAACCCCAACCCCAAGCTAAATCAGGAAGAACGCACAGAAAATTTAACCTCAATCTATAAGGCTCTCCATTCTTCATATCCATTGCTAATCCTCCAAGTTACAGCACATTTGAGACACCTTAGTTCCCTTTCATCTGCTTCCCCATCAGAGATTTCCCAAGGAGTTAATAGTCTTTAAAAGCAGAGCTCAGAATGGTCAGAACCAAAAGAAGATAACTATGTGTTTGTACAAGCTGAAAAATTGTCCCGGATGGAACAGAGTCAAAATAAGTCAATAAAAGTAGTTTCAGACGTGCACTACAGAGAAAAACTGCTAATTATTGGTATTACCACTGATATGTGTTCATCTGAGACTTTTGTTCATAAAAGCAAGCACTTGGTCCTGTTATATAACCAAAATATAGAGAATTTACAAAGAAAGGAGAGAAAATATTCCCAGCTCAAACTCACACCAAAGGATTGAAGGAAAATGAGACATGATATTTTCTGTGGATTTACTGAGACAAATCAGCTCAGAAAAGACTCCGAACTTGCTCAGTTTCATTTGCATATCGTCTATCCTCACATGTTTTTATTCTCTACATATAAATTTCAAGTGTGAAGGAACCTAGATAGGACCCCTTTTAAGAGACTTCTCTCCACACTCAAAAGGTTTCCTCCTTATCCAAAGATTTTTGCTCTTTGATGAGTCCTTTGAAAAAAAAAATCCACATATATAAGACTACAGCTCTTAATGTGACAGAGTGAAGACTCTGTAGTTCCAAAGACTTGGGTTCAAGATTCATTTCTTGCCAACATAGCTCAGTAACACCTTCCAGGGTATTGAAAGTTCCTGAGCATCTTTTCTCATATGCAAAATGAACATAATACTATCTCATAGAGATGTGTGATTCCAAATCTGTATGGAGCACATCAGCGTCTTCCCAGGAAAAAGAAACCACTTGAGCATTTTGAACAGCAGGATTGTAATGTGGAGAATGACTCTTGTGGGTGACAAAGGACAGGGATGCCACCTAGGCTGGGGAGGTGATCCTAATTTTAATGCAATAGCTGTAAAAGCCTTCATCAGTATTTTTCAATCTTTTTTATCTTGTGACACACTTAAATCTATAGTTAAACTTCCACAGCACACTTATATTATGTTGATCAAAACAAAAAGAGGTAAAAAAATATATACTTGTGCTTTGAACTTCTTTTGAAAATAAATAATTTAATTAATTATTATTATTATTATTATTATTTGCAGTTTTTGTCTGGGGCTGGGTTTGAACCCGCCACCTCCGGCATATGGGGCCAGTGCCCTACTCCTTTGAGCCACAGGTGCCACCCTAATTAATTATCTTTAAAATTTTTCTCAGAACACTGGTTGAAAATCACTGGTCTAAATTGATGCAGGAAATATAAATATTCTAAAGACAGGATCCAACCCTGAACTTACACATCTCAGAGTCCCTCGTTTCATCCTGGCCCTACCAGACATCAACAAGTAGCAGAAATCTAAAGCAACCCCTGACACGAGGAACCAAGAGGTGGGGTGTTAATGGAGCCCAGGACAAAGTCTGGACTGTCCCATGGGACAGGGAGCTGCGGTTGTTACAGAGACACTGCAGGAGACAAATGGGGAGAAATGCCACCGTTTATGGCATTGCTCTTGCCTCCCAGTCTCCCATTAGCACCTCCTGTTGGCCAAACTCAGATGCAAAACTACTGATAATGGGATCCTGGAATCATCTCTGCGGAGGTGGCATAGGACAAGGGAGGGTGGGTCTGAATACACAGGCCCAGGATTGCCAAGGTGCTTCTCTGAGTTCCTCTCCCACCTTGAATGTCCAGAAGAAATGACTCTGACCACAAAGGTGGAGGAAAGAGATCAGACACTGAGGAATTTGCATGTGGAGAGTAAGAGAGGATGACATCAAGGTTTTTGGCCTGAGTCTCCAAAAACATGTAGTAATAATTATTATTATTACTAATTACAATAGTAATTAACTGAGATTGGGGAAATTGCAAGTGAAGCGTGCTTGGGTGGTGGGAATACAAGAAGCTGATGTTGTACGCCCTGCGTTTAAGATGCCTAATAGATATCAAAGTGGAATTGCCAAGAAGCACTTGATACACAAGTCTTGAGCCCAGGAAATATGTCTGGAGATGTAATTTTTTTCATATAAACATATTTAGATATAAAAGTAGAGCCACTAACTTCATGAATTCATCTAAACTCTTTTGGCTGTAATCAGAAATCCAGCTCCAGCTAGTTTAAGGAAGAACAGGAAATTTATTGGTCCACAGATATGAATGCCCAGAAGTAATATATTCAGATACAGGCAGATCTTGGGGCTCAGCTATTGTCATGTGACTCTCTTCATCTCACAGCTCTGCTTTTCCTCTTTTGTTGGCTTCATGTACAATCAAGCCCTACTGCTGTGATGGGAGACATAGCTACACAAAGCACTAATACATTCTTTTTAATTGAAGTGAAATTCACCTAACATAAATTAATCATTTTAAATTGTACAATTCTGTGGCATTCAGTGCTTTCACAATGTTGTTCAACCATCGCCTCTATCTAGCTTCAAAATGTTTTTGTCACCCCAGAAGTTGAAACCCCGTACTAATAAACACTCACTCCCACTCCTCCTCCTCTAAACTCTCATTTCCTGCTCCTATGGATTTGCCCGTTCTGCATATTAACACATATGGAATCATGCACTATGTGACCTTCTGTCTCTGGCTGAGTGCACTTGGCATAGTGTTTCCAAGGTTGATCTATGTTGTCGTGTGACTCAATATTTCATTTATGATATTGCTCAGATATTCTGTACATAGATATACCACATTTTGCTCATCCATTCATCAGTTGATGGATATTAATTGTTTACCACTTGGGCTGTTGTGAATAGTGCTGTTATGAACATTGATAAACAAGTTTTTGTTTGAACACCTGTTTACAATTATTTTTAGTGTGTACCTAGGACCAAAATTCCTGAGGTATTTGATAATTTTATGTTTAACTTTCATAGAAACTGTCTAATATGGTCTTCACAACTACCAAAGGAATAAAGTTTCTCCCTCTTGAAAGATCAAGGAAAGTACCATTGAGTCTCATTGGTCCATCTTTAGTCACATGTCCACCACTGAACCAATCACTGTTAGCAGGAAGATGGAATATTCTGATTGATGAATACATGTCCACCTCTGCAATGCAGAAACTCTTTACCCATGCTACAAGAACTGAGAAAGTGGATAGGTGGTTTTCCCAAAGGAAAATCAAGGTAGTGTTAGCAGAAGAAGAGGGAAGAGATACTGGAAGACCAAAATAAGAGATAGCTCCCTTACCAAAGAAGCAATAAAATAACTGCTTCTGATCATGATATAGGAATGTGTGACTAACATTTTATGAACACTTAATATATGCCAGGCATTATTCTAAGTACTCTTCAGAGAGAGTTATTATTCCAGTTGCTTAGATGTGAAAAATGAACCTCAGAGAATTTAAACAACTTGCCAAAGACTACACTGTATAAAGTGGTCAAGGTGGGATTTGAACTCACATTTCTCTGATGAAAAGTTCTTAAGCTTTCTTATCTATCATGCTAGTGCCTTACTGCATCCAGGTAGTAGGCATGATAGTCACTCAAGTCTGCATATTCACAGGCACAGATACACACACACACACACATGAATGGCATGAATTGAATGCACATCAGCCTCTGTATCCCATCACATGGCATACAAAGTCAATGGAAAAAACATTCTTCATCCTCCTCATCAAAGTCAAGGGCTATCTCCCTTACCAGATGATGAATTCCCAAAAGTAGTCAGAACTCCAGAGGTCCACTTGGGTATCTTCTCAACTACACATTGGAGTTCATGAGCTCATCAAAGAGTACAAAATTTCAATGTCATTACTAAGGCTTCTTAGTTCATCAGAAGTGGAACTTCAGTTGTGGAGCCATATTACTTCTCTTGAATATAAAAACTTTTTTCCTAAAGTATTCAATTTGATTCAACCCCAAAGGACTGTTCTTCAGAAATGGCAGGGATCTGCTGATCTTCCTGTACTCTGGGTGGAATTTCAGCCCTCCTGCTCACATGGTCCCTTGTCTCCCTCCTCTGTCTGAGCTGAGAACAGGAGCAAACCTGCACAGTGATAGTCTCCTAATAGGGTTACAGTTTTTCCTGAATATTTCATCCCAGGGGGTTTTGTCATTTGTCTCCTGCAAATGACAACCCAGCTTCTCTGGACCCCCTATTTGAGGGGGGAGAAATGTTACTCAAAGCTTGTCTAATGATGTTTTATAATTGTAGCAGAAATGGAGTGTTAATAGAGCTGTCTGAAGGAAAACTCTGTGTATCCATTTCAGTGCCCCAATGGCTTAAAAATGTGCTATTTCTTCATTCCAATGACATTTTGCATATATACATAAAAATAAGGATGAAATTTTATAACACAGAAATATGAGACTTATCCTAGTTTCCAGGAAAAAAAAAAATCAGCCTGTTTATTTGCCACTAGACATTTTATAGCTCCACACCTTGATAATTTTTTATATGCTCTTTACTGTTTTCTGAAATGTTCCTCCCTTATCTCTGCTTATCCCAACACATCTCAGGAGGCAACTGAAGTGTTGCCTCCTGAGATCACTCAGGTCCCAGCGACTTCACCCTCCAATGGCATTGAGTGTGTCTTCCTTTTGGCAATTACTCATGAGCTTCCTGGTGACCTTGGCTGTGTTCTTCAACTGAACCGTTTTAACTATTCATGTTTTTTGGTCAGGGTCTTGACCCTAGTTTTAACCCTATCCTGACTTAGAGGAAAAAATGGACTTTTAGACAACAAATCAAATGATTGAGAGGGCTGAGAATTCTCCCCTCTTACCCTGCCATGGCCTTGATCCTCCACTCACTCCTGAGCACCCTGCTGGGTGTGAGTATGTCCTCTATGGAAGCTCTGAACAACTACAAATATCATGTGCTTTTGAGGGTATCAAAAATTATGTCAAGGATTCTAAGGAGCTAAGCCAAGCAGGAAAGGGATGAAGGTCAATGAGTAACAAAGACAGTAAAAGACGACATCAAACTTACCTAAGCATATCAGATTTACCTGTCTTTTTTTCTTTTTCTTTTTTTTTTAGACAGAGTCCCACTCTGTCACCCTCAGTAGAGAGCTGTGGCATCAAAGCTCACAGCAACCTCAAACTCTTGGGCTTAAGCAATTCTCTTGCCTCAGCCTTCCAAGTAGCTGAGACTACAGGCACCTGCCACAATGCCCGGCTATTTTGTTGTAGTTGTCATTGTTGCTTAGCAGGCCCAGGCTGGATTCCAGCACCCTAGCCACTGAACACAGGCTCCGAGCCAGTTTTACCTGTCCTCTATAGAGGAATCAAGTCTCTGTTGCTGTCCATGGTCCTGAAACTTCTGCAGCCATGGACAACTTAACACCTATCATTGCCTTGACCCTTAACTCTGTAACTGTAACTACCATTGATTATATTCATGTGTTCTGATCCCTAACTCAGCCTGACTTCAACTGAAATGTCTTCTGAATAATCTGTTTCCCAGATTAGCAGTCTTGGAAAGCAGCAGTGAATAAAAGTAAGGACTTTGGGGTCAGATTGGCCTGCGTTTCAAGCTCAGATGCACAACAAGAAGAAAGTTATTAATGCCATCTGTCACCTGGAAATAGTGATAGTATATACTTCATGGGGTTGTTTAGAGAATTAAATGAGAAAATCTATATAGTTTAGCACAGACCCTGACATATAGTAAGTTCCCAATAAACTTATCTTTTTTATTATAATGGATTCTTTAATATATGTAAGGTATTTAAAGAGACTGACTTTTAACCTTCATTGCTATAGAATAATAGAATGAGCAGGTCCAGGTGCAGTGGATCACCCTGTAACCCTACCACTCTGGGAGGCTTGAGCTCAGGAGTTTAATACCAGCCTGAGCATGAGAGAGACACATTTCTACTAAAAATAGAAAAACTGAGGCAAGAGGATCACTTGAGCTCAAGAGCTTGAAGTTGCTGTGAGCCATGATGCCACAGTTAAAAAAAAAAAAAGAATAATAGAATGGGAAAACACTTTGAGGTAATTAAGATGATCCAAATTCTGGCTCAAAAACACCAGTTGGATGATATAAAGCAGCATATTGAACCCTGATGAGCCTCCTTTTTCTAATTTATAAAATAAGTCAGATAATATGTTTGTCAGACTTTCAATATTTTAGAGGATTATGTAGATGCCTAGATTATAATAAATGTGTAATAAACAATGATCATTGTGTTTATGGCTATGGATTTGAGAGGAAGTCAAGATGTTATTATTTCTGATTATTTATCACCCGCAATTTGTGCAAGTCAGAGTGCATACCAAGGAGAAACAGCACAGATTAGGAGCTTCGTTCTGGGAAGCCCAATTCTCTAGAAGGGCTTGGTGGCATTTCTTTATACAGTGAATCAATTATTTAAGGAAACTATGGCCTTATTCATCAACTCAATTTCTTGACAAAGAAAAGAATTTTATAGAGAGAATTTTATCCTGATCTTAGCCCTGCACACATTAATCTGGCTGTGTAACCTGGATAATGTGGTTCAAAATTGGACTCAAGAAAGGCTATAAATTATTCTGTCTGGGAAAAAATTATCTTTCTAATTGTGATGGTGCTGTCATTGTATTCAAAGCCCAGCATGTTGAATGTAAGTACTTGAGTCAGATTCCTGTTGACTAACATAGTTTTGGAGAAATTTAGAGACTGTCAAAAATCGATTTGCAGATTACAACTCTGGGAATCATTCCCATGCATATAAATCCCTTCAGAGGTACCTTCTCTAGCAGACAGACTTTTGGAGGTTGAAGGAGAATTGTCCACTGCACTTCACAATTCCAACTGTGTGTTAATTAGGGCCATATGGCAAGTGGCAAGAAAAATGAGGACAAGTCATCTCTTCTTGGCAGTCTATAAGCCATGTGCAAACCCTCCAAGAAGGGCCTGCATTAGCACATTTTCCCATCTAGGGAACATGCCTCCATTTATCAAGCATGATCTAAAGAATCCAGACATGTTTTTAAAAGCCTCTGAGTCCCTGCTGGTCACCCTTCTCCTCCTGGGTGAGGGACCAATCTGTGGGAAATATGGCACTACTCTCTGCCCACAGTATGCTCTGCTCCTGGAACCCTTGTGCAAACATGAGTAGAACTTACAAAGCTAATGTTTCAAAAGCCTAAGATCACAGGGAGTGAGGAGTGACCCTATGGAAAGGTTGCTCCCACCATATAATTTCTGAAGAGTATCTGGAAAAGTTCCAAACATGTTCTCGGAAGACAGTATTGGGCATGCATTTGCCAATATGTCGCAAATACCAAAATTTATTTTTAGGTTCCACAGAGGTTTGAGGAGAAGCAGGGACTACAGAAAATGAAAGGGAGTATAGTAACAAGGAGTAATGGGGGTTGAAGAGCATGAGCCCAGAGACGGGCACACCTAGGTTTGTATCCTGTCACCAACACATCTCGGGCTATGGTGAGTTACTTCTCTGTAGCTCAGTCTCCTCTTCTGTAAAATGGGTCTACTAATAATAGCATCCACTGTGCAGAGTTGTAATGGACACTGAGCTATATAACCCATGTAAGGACTTAGCCCAGAGCCAGCAAGTGGCATGCGTTCAGTAGGATGTGTGCATAAGCATTTCCGAGTGTGTGATGTGCACAGTCTCATTTAGTATCACGGCACTATGAACTAAGTAATAGCTCTCATCCATATTTTTTTTTTTTGAGATAGAACCTCAAGCTGTCACCCTGGATAGAGTGCCGTGGCATCACATCTCACAGCAACCTCCAATTCCTGGGCTCAAGCGAGTCTCTTGCCTCCACCTCCCAAGTAGCTGGGACTACAGGCACCCGCCACACACCCGGCCATTTTTTGGTTACAGCCATCGTTGTTGTTTGCCGGGCTGGGCTGGATTCGAACCCGCCAGCTCAGGTGCACGTGGCTGGCACCTTAGCCCATTGAGCCACAGGTGCTGAGCCTCTTATCCATTTTTGACATCAAGAAAATTGAGACTTAGAGAAGAAATGGAGTTTTCTTTGCATTTTACAGCTAGAAAGTGGCAAAGTCATGATTCAAACCTAGGTGAGTGTGACCCAGACAAACTTAGCTGATTTAATCAACATTGGTGCAAAAAGCCCAAACCCTTGGTAATCCCCAAATCCTCACTGGAGGACAGATTCAGACACACCAGTGAGCCAAGGGTAGCACTGCTCTGACTTCTTAAGTTGCAAAATGGAAACAGTTATTAAAAATTAATGAAATCACCCCCCAAACAACTAAAACACCTCAGAGCCAAAGAACAAAATTCAAACTGTTTAACAAAAATACCTTCAGGTTTATAAAACTGCAAATGTAAAATTGCATATTTTCATAAAGTGAAGACCCTGAGGAGAGGGCTGTGGACTCTCCATTGTACACCTCCAAGGAAGTTGAAGGGAGTGAATTCACACTGGCTGATCAATGACTGAGTGTCAGGTAGTGTGACAGGTGTTTTTTATATATCTTATCACTTCATTCACCAGATAACACTAGGAGACTTGTATTACAATCTGCATAAAGACGTTTCTGTCAATAACAGACCACGTGTATGACAGTCATTGCATAAGATTTTCAAACCATATTTTTACTATACCTTTTTTGTGTTTAGATACACAGATATTTACCCATATGTTACAACTACCCTCAGAGGGTACTGCCCTCAGTAACATTCTGTACAAGTTTGTGGTCTAGGAAACATAAGCCACCCACACAGCCTCTGTGTACAGTAGGCTATACCACTTAAGTTTGTGAACATATACTCCATGATGTTTTCACGATGGAATCAGCTAACAGAGCAGGTGTCAGAATACATCCCCATGAAATGACACACGACTGTGTCAGCCCCACTTCACTGGAAGTAAACTGAGAGCCTGGGTGGGCAGCTTGCTCAAGGTCACTGAGAGGGGAACAGGCAGTGGAACCCAGGTTTGGCTAAGCCAAGCACCACTTCATGTGTGTTGTTCACATCATCTATGATAAGATTTGTACCCCTAGAGATGTTCTAAGGTCTCCTTCCGTCCACACTAGACTTTCCCAGAGCCAACATTTCTTAAGAACAAATTAACTATTCAATGGCATCGGTACCATCACTGAGACCTGGGTGGGCATTAAGGCTCAGAAACAGAAACCTTTTCCCAGAAATACTGCCTTCCCTCCACATCTTCTGATTCCAGGTAACCTCCAGGTTCAGGGTAAAGTAGAAGCTTCTTTTTTATTCTTATTAAGCAGTATACTCTGCTCTGTAACGCCTATGTCTCATTTCTGAGACTTGCTTGAGCGTAAAATCCTCTTTCTCTGTGACCTTTATGCTCTTAGCAATTACACTGCACTGAACCTGAGGTTTAATTTTTGCAAAGGGGTGAGCCTTGTAAAAAGATAGACTTGAGGTTTTGCCAATGCAAAATCCCACCTGATAGGATAATGCATTTGCTATGGGGTTATGGCAAAATTGCAGTTAAACAAATAATGCCATGCCAGGGAATGATATATCAGCACTTTTTGAAAAAACCTTTTTTCTTGTGGCTTAGTAACTTAGCTCTAAAAATTTCTTCTAGACAAAACCTGACTTGCAAAGTCAGGTTTGCAAAATTTGCAAAGTTTTTAAATTATGCATCCTTTAAGAGCATTAATCAGTCTTTTCTAGAATTCACCAAACTAAAATACTTTCCATTTTTAATTAAAGCAACTTTTTTTTATATAGTGCTAAGGTGACCTCTTCTATATTGAGGATTTTCAACACTTTTAGGAAAAAAACACATTAAATTATCAATCATATAGAGTTCTACTTCTACCTAGGATGTAGAAAGCTGGGAAAAGCTCCATAAGAAAAAGATAGACAAACTTCAAAGTTAAGACTTTCCTTAAACACATCCAAAATTTGAGTTCATAGAGAAATCAAATAGTCTTAACTCCAAAGAAAGATGGGTTCCTTAGAGGAAAGGCAGACTCAAGCACTGGCTCACCTGTTTCAAAGTATGGGAGGAAGAGACATCAGACCCCACGCAAGTGAGTAAGAAGAATTTAGCTAAAAGTTTCAACAAATTGCTAAAGTCTGAATGTGGGATGCATGAAATTATAGACCCTTATTATTTACAGATCCTAGGGAAGCTTTCACACACTGACAGCCTCTTCTCCACAGACCTCCAACGGGTGCTTAGGAGAAAGAGCAGACACCAGACAAGGCCTGGGAGAGATCATCTCTGGGTGTTGCTGGGCTAAATTCAAGAACTCTCAGTAGGAAAAAAACTTTAAGAGGGTAGGAGTGTGGCAGCAAATCCAGGACACAGGTGAAGACCCACTGCTGACACGCAGAGGGCCAAAAAAAGTATGCTCTACTTTGTGGAGGGACATGAAGCAGTCACATAAAAAAAGAAGAGATCAATTTACTCATACAGTGCAATCCTAAGCGTGTATGTGTGTGACAAAAGAATTTTAAATATATGGGGGGGAAACAAATAGGATTGAAATGAGAAATAAACAAATCCAACAAATACAGGTGGAGATGAGAAGACTCCTCTGTCAGTAATAGATAGGATGTGTAAAAAGGAAATAGTAATATAGACGGCTTAAACAAAACCACCAATCAACTTGACCTAGTTGACATTTATAAAGCCCCCAACAACAAAATACATACATATCTTTTAAGTGTACATGGAATATTTCCCAAGATAGACCATTTTCCATGTGAGGTCTACAGAATTTTTTTTAAAAATAGCAAAAAAGGAAAGACATATAGTTCATTTTTTAGAACAGTATTATTCTAAAACCAAACCAGACAAAGAAATCATCAAAATCAAGAAGGGGGAAGAGGAGAAAGGAGAAACAATAGAATAGAACTATCTGATAGAACTTTCTACTCTCATGGAAATAGCTGCATTAGCCAATATGGTAGCCACCAGCTACTATGGCTAGTGAGTCCTTGAAATGTGCTAATGGGACTGAGGAAATAAATTTCTAATTTTTTATCATAATTTAATCTACTTGTATTTAAATGGGCACAGCACATGTGGCTAAAGGTTATTATATTGAATGGTACAACTATTGAATAATGTCTCTACTAAACACAGATGCAACTACACTCAAAAATATTACCAAATGATATCCAGCAACTTATATGAAGAATAAGACATCCTAACTAAATCAGGTTTATCCCGGGAATGTGAGGTTAGTTCAGCATTCAAAATTCAATCTGTGTATTTCACCATAATAACAGACTGAAAAAGAAAACCATGCAATTCTATCAGGAGATTCAGAAAAAGCAGTCAGTCAAAAAAATTCTACACCTATTCATAAGAGCTCTTAGCAGGCTAGAAATTAAAGGCAACTTCTTCAGTCTGATAAAGGATATCTACAAAAAAAAAGCAGATACTGTCTTGCTGAATACTTAAAGTCTAACACTATGCCACTAAGATCAGGAACAAGGGAAGAACATCCACTCTCATCAGTCCTTGTTAACATCACACTAGATGTTCTGGCTAGAGCAATACAGCAAGAAAAAGGATTAAAATGCATACAGTTCCTTCCACACAGTAAGTAATCTTCAAATGGCTCTTCCTCTAACACCCTCTCCTTAAAACGCCATGAACTTTTGAGACAAAACTTCAAACTAAGACTTCTGGCTCAAGTTCCATAAGTTGACAGAACCTTAAAGTCTTCTCTCCCCAAAAATAATTTTTTAAGATTTCTTTTGTCTTCCACTAAGAGATCTGTGTTATCATATATCTTCCTTTATCAGTTATGCACAAAAAGGTACTTCAAGGTAGTTTTCTTTTTTTAAAATTGATATATAATAGATGTACATATTTTCACAGTACATGTGATAATTTAACATATTCACATACTTCAGTGTAATTGGGATATCCATCACCTTACATATTTATCTTTTCTTTATGATAGAAACATTTGAATAATTCCCTTCCTGCTATTTGGGAATATATAATACATTTTGTAAACTTTTAGTAACCCTATAAACCTATGGAAGAGTAGGCCTCGTTCCTTCTCTCTGATGGTATATTTGTACCCAGGGTGATTTTCATGTCTGTTGATTCATTTCCAGGGATCCAAAGTCAGGCAACAATATAACATGAAAAGGGTTACAGATGAGTTCTCAAAAACACAGAGGGTTCATGTGCAGACACAACTGCTTCATTAAAGTCATGTTCCCAGAAGAAATCAATAAAAGAGAGGGGAAGCAGGACAGAGAAAGACAGAGAGCCCAGCAGGGGTGCAAGGACAAGCAAAATCCCACAAAGGAGAGCTTGAGCCCCTTCAGCATGAAGTATCTATGAAGTGTAAGATGTACCTCAATGCTGTCCCAAACCAAGGCAGGGAGGAGGGCCTTCCTGCATCCAGTCTTTGGTTTATGGCTACCCCAGAGGGACAAAAATGTTCAGATACTTTCCTTGTCAGGCTCCTATAACCCAAGAGCTGTCCTCCAAGAAGATCTAAAGATGTGAGCTCTTGGGGGTAAAAGTAAACCAAAATCTGAAGGTCACACAAATACAAAATCCAATCAAATCTGGGCAGAGCACCAACTCCATTCTCCACACTTGTTTACAAAGCATCTCCTTTGAACCAGAGCTCCTGCTAGACCCTTTATAAACATTATCTCACTTAATCCTCAAAACAACACTGAAAGATCTGAAGTATTACTTCCATATTCTTATTTAATCCTAACAACAATTGTATGAGATAGCTCCTTTTTTAAAATTTTTACATAGACATGTATTTATTAGGTTTCCACTTTTTGCCTTCACAGAATTAAAAAGGCTTAAAATTTAATAACAATAACAATGTTTAAGATAAGGACTAGAAACAAAAACCTCATAAAGAATGAACGAAGACAAGTATACTCAGAAAAGAAAACAGATGATTACTGCATTGAAATATTAAGCAATATTAATAATAATATGCAAATAAAGTAACATTTACATAGTCAAATAAGAGTATGTCCATTATAGAATGGTTTGACTCCAAGGCTCAGTATGAAGTCATCAGTTAACTTCTTTTTTTTTTTCCAAAGTCTCAAAAAATAGACAACTAATATTATATAAATAAAAGTAAAGATAGTTTCAAAAAACAGATCATGCCAAATGTTATAGACAATAGAAAAAGAAGAAATATTTCAAAATCATTCTACTTGATCTAGATATACCTGATATTGAGATTGGAGAAAATATATTGTTATAAAGGAAAATTACAAACATATTTCACGTATAAATGAGGATGCAATATCCTAAACAAGATATTGACAAGTTGAATTAAAAATTAATGTTTAAGTAATGTACTTGGGACAAAATTGAATGCTACCACACATATCAATTATCTCAATAAATGTCAATGGCTTGAATTCCCCACTGAAGAGGCATAGATTGGCTGATTGGATTAAAAAACACAAGCCATCTATTTCCTGTCTGCAGGAATCACACCTCACGTCAAAAGACAAATTAAAATTCAGAGTTAAGGGTTGGAAGTCAATTTTTCAGACAAACAGAACTCAGAAGAAAAGAGCGGTTGCAATCTTATTCTCAGATACATGTGGATTTAAAGCAACTAAAGTCAAAAAAGATAATGATGGTCACTTTATACTGGTTAAGAGAAAAATACAACAAGAAGACATTTCAATTTTAAATATTTATGCACCCAATTTAAATCCTCCCAGATTCTTGAAACAGACCTTGCTTAGTCTGAGCAATATGATACCCTATAACACCATAATAGCAGGGGACTTTAATACTTCTCTCTCAGAGCTGGACAGATCTTCTAAACAGAAATTAAATAAAGATATTAGAGATTTAAATGAGACTTTAGAATAACTGTGCTTGATAGATGTATATAGAACACTCCATCCCAAAGATATAGAATATACATTCTTCTCGTTGTCCCATGAAACAGTCTCCAAAATTGATCAAATCCTAGGACACAAAACAAACCTCGGCAGGATCAAAAGAATTGAAATTCTACCTTGCATCTTTTCAGACCACAAGGCATGAAAAGTGGAACTGAACTCCAACAAAAATGCTCAACCTCACACAAAGGCATGGAAGTTAAACAACCCTATGCTGAATGACACTTGAGTATAGGAAGAAATAAAAAAGGAAATCATTAACTTCCTTGAGTATAACAAGGAAACTTATTAAATGTAGAGTATCAATGTCTTTATATAGTGATCAAGAAAATGCCATGAAGGCTATCTGTAACAGTATGATCAAAACATTTCTGAATGTATATGAATCGTGCCCTATGATTGCACCAATGTACAGAATTACGATTCAATAAAATTATAAAAAAAAGTAAGTACTTACATAACTAACAAATTACATTTTCATTGAGTCTCTATAAGAAATACATCATCAGAATTGTAATTCTTTAAGTGAATTTTACTGAAATATAAAAGTAACTATTAAAATATGAACTAATTGGGAAAATTGCATCAAATTTCAAGTCTGAGGAATACAGAATTTGAAATTTTACATTGTATAAGCTTCTAAATGAAGTAACTAATTCCAATACAGTTGGTTTTGCATCAGGTTTTTCCTGCAAAATACGTATGTTAATAAAATGTACTATACGAAATGTTTTTTCTGTTATATTACTGGCGTTTGCTGATTTCCATGTATCAATTTATGCGTTCTATGCAAAACTTCATGGGAAGCTAGGAACCTGATTGAAAGTCCTTATAAGAAGGGCTCCTGGGTCCCATGACATTGCAGGCCACAGCTTGAGAGTGTCTTTCGGGGAGGTCAGCAGAGGACATCAATACCGTGACCCAGGACACAGAGCAGTGGGCGGAGGGCCAGCGTTGATGGGAAATCTCAGGCCAGAGAGACCAGGGAAGAGGTGAAGTGGTAAAAATAGAAGCAATTGAGTCCAGCAGTTACCCAGCCAGAAACCAAGTTCACTTTCTGAACTCACATTAGGCTCTGTTTGGAGATACCCAGTTTTACACTGGGGAATTATCAATGTGTGTTAATATTGGAGATTAAATAGTATCGTGTAATCTTACTTTTATTCACACACTAGAAAAAATTTTGGAGAGTTTCAATATTGATATGTTTAATTAGATAACATTCTAATCTGGTTGCCCAAAATATCAGAATTGCAATATGGACTTTGGCTTCTTATTAATGAGCTCCAAAATGTTTCCAATTATAGAGACTTCATGAACATGAAGAAATTTTATAATAGTGTAGGAACACAAGACCTTGGAACATTGTAAGCTGCTGTTTCATTAATACCTTTCTAAAATGCTTATTAAATACTTTACATATAGTGGGTACTAAGTTAACAATAAATGTTCGTTTCATGACACTTTTTGAAACCAAAAAATCCTGATATTTATTCAATTATCTGAAAATGAAAATGTTATGGAAAAAACAGTAAATGTTATGTTCTATTTTTGATAGAGGGTAAGTGAAAAAGGGTAAGTGATTAATTATGATATGCATGAAGTAGACAGTGTTATGCATTTAAGAAGTAGTGTGATTCTAGAATTTATTTTACAGCTCATTTAAGATATGCATAATAAAGTTTCTGCCACATTATGCTTAGCTTCTCATATTCTCTTTTATTTAAACTTGTTCCTTGTAGCGGAAAGGAGATTTTTTTTAACTCCTCTCTGCAATCAATGAAAACTGTGATTACCTCTCTTTTCAGCCTTATTTAAACATTGTATATTCCATCGTTACCTAATTCACATTAGTGAAGTTACTGTCAATAATTTCAGAGCTAAAAAAGAAATCATCTTTACGTATCATAGAGAATAAGTGCAAGAAAAAGCGTTAGTGAATGAATCCCTTCTGCAATCAAAAAGGAAACTAATGAGATGAATAAAGTGGGTGGTTTGGAGATTGGAATCCAGAGAACGCATTGCATTAGAGATGTTGTAACATCCACTTGGCTATGCTGGTCTCCCTTTCCCAGATTTCCTGTGTCTGGATGTTTCCCTTTAAGAGCAGCTATAGGGGAGGGCTGTGGGATGGGGCGCCCACGGGGAGCACCAGCTGCTGAGTGCACACGTGTTGTTGCTTTCCCCTGGGTCACCTCCTGGCATCAGGCAGCAGCTGGGTCTGTACCTGCTTTGCTATCCCAAGTTTTCAAGTCTGGGACAGATATTCAGCATCATGGGGAAAGGGGGAAGCTTTTCCTGCAGGATGTAAGTTCTTATCACCGACTCAGAGGGTTTGAGTCTGCGCTTGTGGGTTTCTGCCTGTTTGTTCACAATCCGTTCACAATCCCCTCTTCCTCCAACCTGGCGCAGACGTCAGGTGCAGACCTGGGCACAGCACCTTACAGTGAGTGCCTGGCCAGCCCGGTGGTGTTAGGTCAAGTCCTTGTAACAGATCCCACATTGTATCTCTCTGAACAGGCCATGTCTCAGCTCCTCTTAGGGAATGCCGACACTCTCAGGGGTGGCCAGCCCTTTTCTGTTTTTCTGCAGTGCATTCAAAGAATAATGGGTCATACACTTAATGCACAAATAGCAAGGAGAGCTGATTAGCAAGCCAAAGGTTCATGCATATTTTTACAAAAAAGCATGACACTCAAAAAAAGCCTTCACAAACTCAGCATGCAGTCCACAGGCCACTGATTGGGTGCTCCTGAGTTTAGACTTTAATATAAATTCTCCAAATATTTAGATATTCCAAAGATTAAGTGATAATTCATTTATTATCTGTGAGTAATTGCAAAGTGTCGCGACCCCTATGGCCCTGGTCTCCG
This sequence comes from Arctocebus calabarensis, assembly GCA_963573935.1. Classification (NCBI taxonomy): domain Eukaryota; kingdom Metazoa; phylum Chordata; class Mammalia; order Primates; family Lorisidae; genus Arctocebus; species Arctocebus calabarensis. Next base: position 27,538 of record CAUYON010192341.1, read on the forward strand.
TCGGTCGCGGCAGGAAGGAACCAGGTGTGACACGGATTAGAAGTACAAGCTTGTGGGAGGCTAATTTTAAATTCAGGGTAGGCCAGAATCCCCTCCTCAATGGCTATATATTAAGTTCAAACACAACAGGTGTGGAGAGTTAAGGTAATTGACACATACAACAGGTGCAGAGAGTTAAGGTAATTCTATATGAGGACTGAATGTGTAAGGATTGCCAAGTGCTCTTTCCCTACAACCATAATGAAGAAGTCCTACAGGAAGATTGCCCCCAAGTCACAAAACGTCTCTAAGCTTGCCAGGAGACTGTCCTGTTCTCAGCATTTCCTTTTATTGTGATAAGAATTCGTAACTGTCCTTTGAAGCATGATGTCCATTTCCTCTACACCAAATTAAATTATTTGAATTGGAATTGCCAATTCCAATTGGCTATATTGGAATATATTTACTTGTCAATTAATTATAATTTACAGATGAATGAATGATAAAGACCATTACACAGTCAGATGTCACATGTAAAAGTGCATGAAAATAGGATAGTCTTTAAGTGACTGGGTCTTCAGGCCCATTCACAATACATTTAATCTAAGAACTCAAGTTTAACATAAATGTGTAATGTAGAGATAGATCTAAAATTATATACCGAGATTATAAAAGGTCTTTAAATTTGCTTTAGTTACAGGTGTGTCTTCTTCAGTGAGAACTCTGAAAATACAGAAGGCTGAGCTGAAGCAGAGAAGTGACGTCATAGGTTTGTTAGGAAGAAAGAGACATCAGGTGAAATAGGATAAATGGAATAACCACAGCGAAAAAAAATCAGTGAGTTAAATTTGACTTATTTTCAATTATTAAACCTACCAAAAATTTACTTATTTTTTATTAAGTCATAAATACCTACATCATGTATACATGAATGCATTTATGGGGTACAGGGTGTGGATTTTATACACAGTTTGGAATGCTTACATCAAACTGATTCACAGCCTTCTCCTCACTTACTTAATTATTGTGTTAAGACATTTATGCTCTACACTTAATATATCTGACATGTACCCTTGCAATATGCATGTTAAGCTGTCCTTGAAGATCCACCGGGATTCACCCCCCCAAAAAATCACGTTTCTCTTTTTCCTTCGTTTAAAACAACGTGGCTCGCCTATGACCACTAGGTGGCGCCGCACCTGTAGATTTGAAAATCCACCAACGCCTTAGAGAAGTATTGGTCACAGAACAGTTATAGAAACAAACTTCATGAAGCAACATTAATCACTTATTGTTTTACTCGAGATGAAAAATTCATGCCTCAAGTGATAATTGGAAAATGCGGGAGGAAAATTTCTTGTTTTGTTGTGATCATGGTAATTTCTAAGAGAAGCAAACTAATTTGGCCAGTATTCAGAATTTGCATTAGAATCTTGGATTAGCAATGTGACTGTACTGTAAAATCAAAAGAAGAACTGGGACTAAGTTCAGCAGAATAAACATGCTTTTCTTTCTTTTTTTTTTTTTTGCAGTTTTTGGCTGGGTCTGGGTTTGAACCCACCACCTCCAACATATGGGGCCGGCCCCCCACTCCTTTGAGCCACAGCATCTCCCTAAACGTGAATCTTATATAACATTCTCGCTTCCGGGCCAGCTTCAATTTTCCTCTAGAGCTGTCAGCATCCACCCATTTACTCACTTCCTCACACACCTTTTTATATTATTTATTCTCCATGTAAAAATATAAAGAATATTCTATTACCTATGTTCATTCATTATTTCAACTCTCCTCTGCCTCTTTTTAGAACTGAATGCACAAAACCTTAAGACTCCTGTGATTAAGTAAACAATATAAAATAATGGAAAAAATAAATTTCAAACAACTTGAAAGTCTTCCAGAAAGGCACATTGCTACCATGTTTTTGGCAATATACACTTGTCCTTAGGTAATTGTCTGTGAGTAAAAGACTTTTGATCTTGTCAAAGAATTTTCATACAGGTACCTTATAAAGAACCCCTGAGCTACTCAGAGAAACTCTCTGTACACTTTGAAGTTTGGTGGAAAAAAAAAATATATATGGAGCAATGTCTTGAAAACAGATTAAATAGAATAGGATTAAGCCAAGGAATATGATTGTTGCAAAGATAATGTTTTGACACAAGATAATCCTAAATGGAGTTTTCTTGAATGCCATACAGTATTCAAAGTTAGGGCCTCGTAATGACTCAGTATCATACGTAGCGATCTATTTCAAGTAACTTATCTGTCTTGAAGAGGACACTTGTCAAGGCTTCAGATTTCTAAGACATCCTAAGATGCTGCTAATGCCTGCACGCATATCCAATTGTTCTCTTTTAAATTATCTTTTTTTTTTTTTCAATAGGAAAGATATCTTTTATCAATAGAAATGACAACCTGGTCACAGGAGGACAACCCAAAATGTTTTCACTTGGCACTTCAAGCACAGGGTTAGTGCTTAAGCATTTCTATTATTTTCTCAACTTGAATGTACTCTGTGGCATAATTTAATCTACCCCACACTTTGCCCAGTGAGTGGCAAATTGGTCTGAAAAAATGTCTATGAAGAATGACTAAAATATTTTATTACGTTTTACTGAATTAAAAAGGTGAATGTTAGTGGAACTTAAAGAAAGCAAAGAATTTTAGCAGCTTTGCTTTGCCATAGATGTGTAATAAATGGGGGAGACGCCTATGTAAATGTCGATGGTGTGAATATCACCATCGCAAAGACTCATTCCTGGGTGCACTGGGAACCAGGCTGCATTTAGTGAAGTGCTATTCCCTATTCCGTGTTTACACATCCTCTGAAGCCCAGTCACTTGCAAACACAGACCCCTGGGCCTGTTCTCACTCCCCGTCTTAACTGTGTTGCCGAATTTCTCTGTGCTGGGAGTCAAGTCCTTCTGGTCTCAGGATTTGAAGAATGAAACCACAGATCATACACTTATAAACTTTATTGATGGAATAATAGATAGGTTGGTAAACAGAAGAGGGGGAAGCAGAAGAAGGGAGACGCTGCCTCCGGCAGGGGAGAGAGAATCCAAGTGGCAACACCTCTGTCTTCGGTCAAAGGGGGTTTACACCTGTGAGCAGGGGTGTTTGCAGAAGTGTGTCCCAAATGGCCAGAGGTCTGTGGCAGAAAATGATCCTGAAATTGGCACAGGAATGCCCTCCTTATAGTCTGTGCCGCAGACAGGGAATTAGGGCGTGAGCTCCCCACTTCGGGGGGACCAGAGCTCATTAGTCTGTTTGTCCACTGGCTGGAGCTCAGGGAGGAGCCTGTTTGTGCCTGGAGATGGGAGTCTGTGATGATATTGATTTTGGAGCTAACCCAGGCCTAGGAAATGGGGGGGTCCCTGTCCAGCCCTGAGCAGAGGATATGGGATATGAGTGTCTTTTACTTTCCTTGTATTACTGCTTATTTTAATATTTAATCCTTCACCCGCTACAGTAATGGCTTAAGGATGCATTTCAAGTCACAGACACACTAAGGGAAGTGTGACAAATGAGTTCTGTAATTTGAAAACTCACCAGCTATCAGCTGGGAAGCTGTGAGTCCCGCTAGTTTTATTGACTGTTTCAGGTGCCTTGGATGCCTTGTATGGCCCCTCACTTCTGCAGATACTTTCTTTTTTTTTTAATAATTTTATTAAATCATAATTGTGTACATTGGTGCAATCATAAGGCAGAATGTGCTTCGTATACATTCAGAAATATTTTGATCATACTGTTACAGATAGCCTTCATGGCATTTTCTTGATCACTATATAAAGACATTGCTACTCTACCCTTAATAAGTTTCACCAGTACCCTGCTAAGATGCACCGTAGGTTTGTTCCCA
>CAUYON010192343.1:0-16582 GCA_963573935.1 Arctocebus calabarensis
CAAAATATCGTGGAAGATCAGAGAGTGAATTAAAAGTTGAACATGTCAGAAGCAACGATGTTTTCAAAATTTTATTTAAAAATTTGTTTAGTGATCAACGAATACAGCAGTATCTCAGGTTACAAAATCAACACTCATAAATCTATAGCCTTTATATATACCAAAAATAGCCAAGCTGAAAAAACAGTCAAGGACTCTATTCTGTTCACAGTAGTGCCAAAGAAGATGAAATATTTGGGAGTTTACCTAACAAAGGATGTAAAAGATCTCTATAAAGATAACTATGAAACTCTAAGAAAAGAAATAGCTGAAAATGGTAACAATGGAAAAAACTATGCTCATAGCTGGGAAGAATCAACATTGTCAAAATGTCCATACCACCCAAAGCAATATACAATTTTAATGCAATCCCTATTAAAGTTCCATTGTCATATTTTAAAAATCTCAAAAAATAATATATTGTTTTATATGGAATCAGAAAAAAACCTCAAATAGCCAAGAATTTACTCAGAAATAAAAACAAAGCAGGAGGAATCACACTACCAGACCTCAGACTATACTATAAATCAATGGTGATCAAAACTGCATGGTACTGGCACAAAAACAGAGAGGTAGATGTATGGAACAGAATAGAGAACCAAGAGATGAATCCAGCTACTTACCATTATTTGATCTTCGACAAATAAAACAATTAAAAACATTCAGTGGGGAAAAGACTCTCTATTTAACAAATGGTGCTGGGTGAACAGGCTAGTGACCTGTAGAAGCCTGAAACTAGACCCACACCTTTCACCTTTAACTAAGATAGACACTCACTGGATTAAAGATTTAAACTTAAGACATGAAACTATAAAAATACTAGAAGAAAGTGCAGGGAAAGCTCTTGAAGGAATCGGCCTGGACGAATATTTTATGAGGAGGATCCCCCCCCACCACCGGCAATTGAAGCAGCATCAAAAATATACTACTGGGACCTGATGAAACTAAAAAGCTTCTGCACAGCCAAGAACACAGTAAGTAAAGCAAACAGACAGCCCCAGAATGGGAGAAGATATTTGCAGGTTATGTCTCTGACTAAGGTTTAATAACCAGAATCCACAGAGAACTCAAACGTATTAGCAAGAAAAGAACAAATGATCCCATCTCAGGGTGGGCAAGGGACTTGAAGAGAAACTTCTCTGAAGAAGACAGGCACATGGCCTACAGACACGTGAAGAAATGCTCATCATCCTTAATCATCAGAGAAATGCAAATCAAAACTACTTTTAGATATCATCTAACCCCAGTAAGATTAGCCCACATCACAAAATCCTAAAACCAGAGATGTTGGCATGGATGTGGAGAAAAGGGACAACTTCTACATTGCTGGTGGGAATGCAAACTAATACATTCCTTTTGGAAAGAGATCTAAAAATAAATATGCCATTTGATCCTATACTAGGTATATATCCAGAAAACCAAAAATCACATTATGACAAAGATATTTGTACCAGAATGTTTATTGCAGCCCAATTCATAATTGCTAAGTCGTGGAAGAAGCCCAAGTGCCCATTGCCCGTGAATGGGTTAATAAATTGTGGTACATGTACACCATGGACTACTATGCAGCCATAAAGAAAGATGGAGACTTTACCTCTTTCATGTTTAGATGGATGGAGCTGGAACATATTCTTCTTAGCAAAGTATCTCAAGAATGGAAGAAAAAGTATCCAATGTACTCAGCTCTACTATGTAACTAATTTATAGCTACAACCCAATTACAGCACAAGAATATCGGGAAAGGGGCAAGGGAGGGGAGGGGAGGGTGGAGGATGGGTGGAGGGAGGGTAATTGGTGGGACCACACCTATGGTGCATCTTAGAAGGGTACAGGTGAAACTTACTAAATGCAGAATATAAATGTCTGAACACAGTAAGAAAATGCCATGAAGGCTATGTTAATTAGTTCAATGAAAATATTTTAATTTGTATATAAAACCAGTACATTGTACCCCATGATTGCATTAATGTACACAGCTATGATTTAATAAAAAAAATTTTTTTTTAAATTATGGTAATAAAACATAAAACGTACTGTCTTAGCCATTTTCTTACAGTGGTGTTAAGTATATTCACAGTGTTGTGAAACAGATCTCTAGAGCTTTTACATCTTGCAAAACTGAAACTCTGTACTCATTAAACAACAATTCCCCATTTTCTCCTGCTCCTACGCCCCTGGCAACCGCCATTCTACTTTCTGTTTCTATAAATTTGAGATCTCTCATATACTGAGTAGAATCATGCAGTATTTGTATTTCTGGGCCTGGATTTCCTTTTTTTATTTTGAGACAGAGTCTCACTCTGTTTCCCTGGGTAGAGTGTCATGGCATCATCATAGCTCACAGCAACCTCAAACTCTTGGGTTCAAGAGATTCTCTTGCCTTAGTTTTTCTATTTTTTTTTTTTCAGTAGAGACAGGATCTCCCTCTTGCTCAGGCTGGTCTCAAACTCCTGAGCTCAAGCAATCCAACTGCCTCAGCCTCCCAGAGTACTAGGATTATAGGTGTGAGCCACTGCACCCGACCTGACTCTCCTTTGTTTTTAAGGCTGCATAATATCCCACATTTTGTTTATTCATTCATCTACTATAGGTGTCTACTCGGGGTTGTTTCTACCTCTTGGCTATTGTGAATATTGCTATGAATATGGGTGTGCACATGCCTCGTCGAGATCTTGCTTTCAATTCCTTTGAGTATATCCCCTAGAAGTGGGACTGCTGGATCAATACTTTTAATGTTTTGAGGAACCTCCGTACTGTTTTCCGTAGTGGTACAATCAACAGTATTTTTACCTGGACCTAGAACAGGGTCAATCATAAAGTAAGGGACAGAAATTCTGGTCTCTTTTCAAATAGTTTTGTTGTGGGTGAAGGTGGTATAGTTTAGGATCGGTTAGACGGAAATGGGTTCAAATCTCAGCTCCCCGACCAACTGGCTTTGTGCCACTCCACTACAGATGGGTAATAATAGTACCTACCTTGCAGGGCTGTCATAAGGGCAAGGATACTGTGTGGCCATTTTTATGTCCCAAATGCATATTCAGTGCTTACTGCATGCCAGGCACTGTTAGAATCACTTCCCAAATATTGACCCTTATAATAACCAAATGATGTAAGGGCTATTGTTTTCAGACAAGGAAACTGAGGCACAGGGCAGGTAAATTGCTTGTCCAGATTCCCAGGGCTGGTAGTGGCAGTACTGGGAGTCCAGCCTAGGATGTCCAGCTGCGAGTCCCCATTTACAGCCATCTGCTCAGCTGCTTCTCAGAGGAAGGCAGAAGCATGAAGGACAGACAGGAGGTACTGAGGGGACAGAGCCAGCTGGAACTGGGGTAAGAAGGTGATTTGCCATGAGTATCTGAAGATCCTCAGACATATGGGCACAAGGACCTTAACTGGAAATTGAGAAAGAGAATTGGGGGCTATTTGATTACATGAGCCTGGCACAGGGGAAGCGTTCAATAAATAAAAACTCCAGGTAGCATTATCATCTCTCTCCTGGTCACTTTTTTTTTTCTTAGAGACAGGGTTTCACTCTGTCTAGATGCAGTGACATCATCCTAGCTCACTAGAACCTTAAACTCCTAGGCGCAAGGGATCTTCCAGCCTTGGCCTCCCCAAATGCTGGGATTATAGGAAGCCACGGCTGCTGGCCTTGCTTCTTTTTTTAATTTTTAATTTTTTTTTGCAGTTTTTGTTTTTTTTGGTTGGGGCTGGGCTTGAACCCACCACCTCCAGCATATGGGGCCGGCGCCCTACCCCTTTGAGCCACAAGCGCCGCCAGCTGCCCTTGTGTCTGATGGCATCCCTCCCTTGAATTGCACACTTTTTGCAACAAGATCAAAATTTGACTTCTGGCTTCTGCTAGGGTGCCTGGGAAGACAAGCTCTTTTTTCTCAGATCTCACTCTAGACTCCACCACTCCCACCTCTTAAGAGAGGGAATCTTCCTGTTCCACCCAAGGGCAGGTGAGTCCTGCTGAGTCCCCAGGGAAGCCCCTCATAAACTCGACACCTATGGGCTGAGGGAGCCTTAGAGTTTGAGTCAGGTGGGATGTAGGCGTCAGAGAATCCCATCAGGGCTCAGATCGTCAATCAGTGTTCTGTGTGTGTGTGTGCATGAAGGTGGGGCCCCCACACCTCATCTGCACAGAAAACAGAAACTCAACAAAATGCCCATTCTTCTCTTTTGAAACTTCTTCATAGATCTCTTTCCTTCTGGGAGGTTCTGTTGCAGGCACATGTGTGGTTTTTCTGTCCCTGTCCCCCACTCCTGATGACAAAGGAGAACAAGGAAGATAAAAAAGGAAAGCTAGAGAAAGAGAAAAAAAGGGAAAGATAGGGAAAGAAGAATCCCTTCCGTACTCTTGGCAGATAATCTTGACTTTCTGGGAGGTTGCCGCCATTGCTGCTTGAAGCCCTGTTGTCTCATCTCCCGATATTTCAAGTCCCCAGAACAAGGTTTTCTCTCTGCGGAAAGGTTAAGGTGAGCTCAAGTAGACAGCCAGTAGGCAGCAAATAATTCGAGAAGAGAACAAAAAAGTATTTGATGCTTTTAAAATTTGTTTTGTGAACAGCCTGATGATCAGGTAAACACTGTAAGCGTTCATGAGTGGGCGGAGCAACAGAATTATAGAAAACAGTCCCTGCGTGCGCCATGGCTCGGTTCCCAGCCTCCTTGCCGGTTCCTCCTACCCTAAAAATTAATTTCCTCTCAACTGTCAGCCCAAAGGAAGAGCCTGAAGATCTCGGTAGTGCTTGCTTTCAAAACAAGTTGTTTTTCATCTGAAAATTAGGAACTTTTGCTTGAAAAACAAGGATCTCTGGCATAAACATAGCAGTGGGGTAGGGGAATGTGGATGGGCTTGTGGGGGCTCTTATGGAAGACAGTGATCCTGGAGGGAGCCCCTTCCGCTGTAGCGAGTCTGAGCACACAGAAGCTCCACCCCCACCCTGCCGCCCCCTGTGCACGGGGACCTCAGGGAAGAATCTCTGGGAAGATTCAGGTGCATTTCAGCTCCTCATTGAAAACAGGCTTTCAGAGCTTGGGCCACTCACCCACGCTTGTCCTCTATTCTCCTCTGGTCTCCTCCAAACTGAGCTCCTGAGCTCCTCCGTCCTGGTACAAAAATGTCTTTCTACTTTTCTTTCCTTTCCTTCCCTTCCCTTCCCTTCCCTTCCCTCCCCTCCCCTCCCCTCCCCTCTTGACAGAGTCTCACTCTGTCACCGTGGGTAGAGTGCCATGGCGTCATAGCTCGCAGCAACCTCAAACTCCTGGGCTCAAGTGATCCTCCTACCTCACCCTCCCGAGTAGCTGGGAGTACAGGGGCCCACCACAATGCCCTCCTATTTTTAGAGACGGGGTCTCACTCTGGCTCAGGCTGGTCTCAAACTCCTGAGCTCAAGCAATCCACCTGCCTCAGCCTCCCAGAATGCTACGATTACAGGCATGAGCCACTGTGCCCAGCCTGTTCCCTTTCCTTTCCATCCAGCAATTCCACTTCCAGAAAGTTATCCTTCTAGTATATTCCCATGTGCACCAAGCACCAACATATATGTACAAGGCTGCTCATTGCCACATTGTTTATAATAGCCCCAAACTGGAAGCAACGGAAATGTCGGTCGGAGGAGGACTGGTAAGTCAATTATGGAACACTCAGATTATGGGATACTAAACAGTCCTTCAGGGTGGGCTGATGGGAAAAGACCTGTGAGCCATATTGCTGGGTGAGCAAAGTCTAGTACAGAGCAGTGTGTGACTGTAGTGTCCTCTACTTAGTTGGGTTTCCCCCAAAGCAGACCTCGAGACAAGAATTTGGGTGCAAGTCATTATTTGGGAGTCATTATTTGATCCAGGAAGCACAGTGAGGAAGTGGGGAAGTGAGACAGGATAAGGAGGGAAGCCAACACAGGCTGTGTAAATGAGTGGGTCACCACTGCGGGCAACTGGGGCTCAGTCCCATGAGAGCCCTCTGACAGACAGCATAGAACATGCCTCAGGATCATGCCACCAGGGGACAAGGAAGCTGGGATATTTATCCTTGAGCTCCTGCCTCTCGTTGGTTAAGGGACATTGATTTCCTGGCATTGCTAGCCAGCCTCAAGTGCAAGCGAGCATGTTCCTTGGCCGGAGAGCATCCTCCTGCAGAGACATAAAGGAAGAGGCAGGCTTTGAGCAAAATGTCTGCAGGTAAAAATAAAAAGGTCTGCAGGTGCTCTGGAGGTGGGCAGGGGTGATCCAGGGGATATGAGTGGAGTACCATGCTACTCCAATTTGTGTATCCAAAACAATTTTAAAATATATAAATATCATACATATGTTTGAAAAAAGTAGGGGTATGGCCCTAGAAGACTGGGGGATAGTGTGGAAAGGTACTTTTCACCTTGAACCTTTCTGTGTTTGCATTTAAAAAATATATCCACATATAGTGTAAGTAATTTAAAAACTGGCTTGCCACTTTACAGCTGCCCTCTCTATAGCTACTGGAGGTCTAAAACTTAGTGGTTCTCCCCACGTGGAATCTCCCTCAGGACCAAGCAATAATTCCTGGCATGTGTTATGCGCCCTCTGAGCACCGAGCACAGGACAATCTACTGGCAATCACCATTGAAACTGAGTCCTATGACAACCCTGTGAGGTGGGAACTAGATTCCCAACTTTTGAGAAGGGGAAACTGAGGCTCACAGAACTTAAAGTAACATGCTCAACATCATATGGAGTGTGTGGCCACGGGTGGAACCAGAATTTGAACCAAACCCATTTGTCTCATGAGCCTGTGCCTGCCATGACCTGCCATGATGATCTTTTGTTGTTGTTGTTGTTTGTTGTTGTTTTTTTGAGACAGAGTCTCATTATGTCACCCTCGGTAGAGTGCCATGCTGTCAGCTCACAGCAACCTCAAAAGCTTGGGCTCAAACGATTCTCTGGCCTCAGCCTCCCAAGTAGTTGCACTTGAGGTCTGCCACAATGCCTGGCTATTTTTATTTAGCAGGCCCGGGTTGGATTCAAACCCACCAGCCCCGGTGCATGTGGCTGGCACCCTAACCATTGAGCTGTGGGCACTGAGCCAATGTTGATCTGTTTCCACAGCTTCTCTTCATTCTGTCTTGGGGAAAACTTGAAGTCTTCCTCAGGCAACCTAATTTCCCTCTTCATATGGAAATGGGAACCAGAAGCTGCTGGTTCCTAGCCAGCCTTTGTCAACTGATGTGCCCCAGACACAGTGGGGTAACAATAATGCAGTGGAGTCATTCCCTTCTGGGATGGGCTGAGTTGTGTCCCCCCAAAACCTATGTTGAAGTCCTAAATCCCAGGACTTCATAATGTGACTTGATTTGGAAGGAGGGTTTTTACAGAGGTATTCATGTTATAATAAAATGAGGTCATTAGTGTGGACCCTAATTCAATATGGCATCCTTACAAAAAGAGGACATTTGGACACAGAGACAGACATGTACTGAGAGAGCTGCCATGTGAAGATGAAGGCAGAGATCAGAGTGATGCACCTACAAGCCAGACATCCCCAAAGATTGCCAGGCGACCAGCAGAAGCCGGGGCAGGGCAGGGAACACATTCTCTTCGCAGCACTTGGAGGGAACCAACCCTGATGACACCTTGATCTTCAACTTTCAGCCTCCAGAAGTGTGAGATGATCCATTTCTGTTGTTATAAGACACCTAGTTTATGGAATGCTGTCAGGGCAGCCAGGGCAGACTAATGTACTCTTTTCCAAGGCTTCCAAGCAACCTTCCATGCTAGGAGTCTAGGGGTCTAGGGGAAGAAGGCGTGGAGATGGTTTTTATAGCAGTGGTGATCCCCACCTCTGAATGTTACCCTAGGTGGGCTGAAAAGTGTTGTTGCCAATAAGAAGACATTTAGAAACAGAACATCTAATTCTGGCCAAAGACTTCCAGAATGGCATAATAATTCTTCCTATCTTTGATGACTGAATGAATGAATAAGTGAATGAAGTCGTAACTCCCTAGTGCCCTTGGCCTCACTCTAAATAGAAGTTTCTCTGCTTATGAAAGTTTGGCCCACATGGCGGTGCCTGTGGCTCAAAAGAGTAGGGCGGCGGCCCCATATGCCAGAGGTGGTGGGTTCAAACCCAGCCCCGCCCCCCCCAAAAAAAAACAATTGAGAAATTTTGGCCCACAAGCTTTGATAGAAAGCTAAGCACCTGGGCCTGGTGTGGTGGCTCGTGCCTGTAATCCTGGCATTCTGGCAGGCTGAGGCAGGTGAATTGCCTGAGCTCAGGAGTTGAAGACCAGACTGAGCAAGAGGGAGACCTCTGTCTCTATAAAAAATAGAAAAACTAGCTGGGCATGGTGGTGGGCACTTATAGTTTAAGTATTAGGGAAGCTGAGGCAGAAATATCACTTGAGCCCAAGAGTTTGAGGTTGTGGTGAGCTATGATGCCACAGCACTCTACCCAGGGTGACAAAGTGAGACTCTGTCTCAAAAAATAAAAAAAAGAAAGCTGAGCACCACAAAAAAATACATACGAACTGTGCTGCCATCAACATGTGAAATGGGTAATGGTCCCTTTGAGCACATGAATAAACAGGTTCAAGGACAGTCCAACTTGTTCACAAATAAAGGCATATCTGTATTTCTGTTACTCTCCCTCCCATCCTTATTGCAAACCTTTTCTGATAGTAAAGGGCACACACCGTGAGTGTATAACTGGATGTATTTTTACAAAGTCAACTTACCTGTTAGCCACTCCTGAGATCAAGATCTAAAAAACCACTAGCACGTCAGATGATGCCTTCCTTCTTCTCAGTCCATAGACAACCACTTCTTCCACCACAGGTTACTTTAGCCTGGTCTTGGACTTCAACACAGAATGTACCCCTCTGTGTCTAACTTCTTCCCTCCATCTTCTGTATGAAGCCATAGCTCCCCCTTTTCATTGCCGTGTAATATTCCACAGTATAACTGTACCACAACGTGTTTATCTGTTCTATTAGTAAGGGACGTATGGGCCAATTGTGTCCAGTTTGGGTTAATATGAATAGTGCTGTGGTGACCCTCATTTCCCAGGCCTTTGGGGAAATGTATGAATTTATCTGTGGACAGTTACCTAGGAGTGGAACCTCACAGGGCAAGCCTGTGTTCCACTTCAGAGGGTACTGGACAAATCTCCACAATGGCTGCCCCAAGTTCCATGTGTATGACGTTCCAGTTGCTCTATGTCCTTACCAACACCATATCCAGGTGTTAATTCCAGTGGTTTGAATTTGCATTTCCCAGATAAGCCACGTTGGTGAGCACCTTTTCCTGCGTTTACACCTTTGGATCGTTGCCCCTTCCTTCCTTGTCTCTCTTTCCTAAAGCCTCTCCTTTTCCTCTTTAAAAGCCAAACGGCCCAAGCACAGGGACAGGGGACTCCTTGGGGCTTAGCAAAGGCAAATGTGTCCCCCTTTGCCTGTGTCTGCACTCTCATCATCTTGAACTGCCGCCGCGAATGTCACAGCCCCAACACAGATGGGCCCCAGCAGGTTGCTGCGCATGTGTGTGAGGACTGCGGTTTCTGTATTCTGGCCTGGCCCAGCCTGCCTACCTTGCAGAATGATTTTCCATTACATAAGACTCCGTAAAAGGCCTCGAGTTGCTGAGAGGAAAGGCACTGCATAAAATGCAAACTAACAAAAGCATTGATATCAAGTAATGGGGGAAATCCATCATGCCCTTGTCACTGGAAGAGGCCGATTATCTGATGGCTGCTGGCAGACTCATCCAGGGAGAAAAGGCAGGATCTGCAGGCTACAAACAGCCGCCTGGCCCCCAGCCTGGCCAAATACTCAATAATTTGCCTATCAATGAAGCCAAAGGAGAGGGGGGTTTGCGGAAGAGGAGGGAGAAAGGCAGGCAGCTGAGCAGTAACTGCTAGTCTGTCACAAGGCTGTCTCCATTAACCTTACCCCAAGCTCTCCCCAGTGACTCATTTCGAAGTGTTTTAGTTTGTCCATCCATGAAAGGGGCCTAACCAAGCTGAATAGTGCTTATTTCATACTTCATGAAGATAATGAGGATAAAATTCGTAAAAGGCGTAAAGCATTTGCAGTCACGGATTTGAAGAAGCAAGGGAAAAAACAAGATGGCCAGGTCAGATTTAGCAGTCCGACCATGCTGAGTCTGACATAGACGTCTGTGATTTTGGAGAGGTGGGTGGTGTTATGAGCCTGTGAAGCACATCAGATTGATGACCTCCCCAGGCTCCAATTGCTAAAGGAACCTGATTCCAGTTCAGATGTCTAGCCTCAAGAAAGGGGACTCCAGCCTGGTTCAGTGGCTCATGCCTGTAATCCTAACACTTAAGGAGGCTGAGGCAGGAGGATTGCTTGAGCCCAGGAATTTGAGGTTGCTGTGAGACACCATGGCACTCTACTCAGGGCGACAAGTGAAACTCTGTCTCAAAAAGAAAAAACCCAAAAACCAGAAAAGGTACTCCATCCCCAATTCTGAGACAAATCTCTACCATTCTAACCGAATCAATGGCAAGTCCTCAGAAAGTGAAGTCCTATGAAACAGCATTGGCCAATGAACTGTGAGCTAATTGTGTTGGGGGTGGTACTTTCTTACTGTTCCAGAGGAAGGCAACCCTGGACCAGTATAGCAGGCCTGAACCAGTACAGTTCAAGTATTTTTACTGGTCAGTGCCCTGCTATACTGGTTATTGAATGTTTTGAATATCACCCCTAGTTGGAAGGGACAGTTCTTTGTCAATGGAGGTTGCATGTCTGCATGTGATGTCTGGAACTGCAGCAGCCTTTTGGGGACCACTTGGAGGCTGAAACTGATTTACACACTAAGGCGAGCAGAGCCAAAGAGGTTCACAGGAGAGAAACCTTAAAGTACCCATCTCAGGGCCCTTCTTGCCTTGGGGTTTCTAATTATGTAATGGTAAATACTCCTATCATTTTGAGTTGTAGTTTTCTGTTACTTACAGCCAAAAGCATCCTAAGAGGGTAGGTTACAGATAGTTTGAGAACCCGAACAGTTGAAAAGGTCCCCCTATCCTAGGGCAGTTGGAGCAGTAAGGCTGGCTGGCCTGTTCCAACATATGACAGACAACTCATCAGAGGTTAAACAGAAGAGAGTGTGGCCGTGAATTGGTGAGTGGAACCCCCATGTTATCCCCACTCCTGGCTTAAGGCATTTCAGGGCTTATGGTAAGGCTAAGAATCTTGGGGTGTTCTCCCCTACTCCTCTGTCAAGAAGAGACCAGTGGAGAAACAATCTGTCAGCATGGGTTTCATGAAGTGACCAAGGACACTGAGGTCTTGCTAGGGGTGTGTGAGGCAAGGTGTGAGTGCAGGGGTGGGGGCTCCTATGCAAAGAGAATACAGTAGTCCCCCCTCATCCTTGGTTTTGCTTTCTGTGCTTTTAGTTGCCTGCAGTCAATTGCAGTTCAAAAATATTAAATGGAAGATTCTAGAAATAAAGGTACATTTTAAATTGCACACTGTTCTGAATAGCATGATAAAATCTCACACCATCCCACTCCATCCCATCCAGGGTGTGAACCCCGCCCTTTGTCCAGTAGACCTGCACTGTCTACACTACCCATCTGTTAGTCACTTAGCAGCCACCTCAGTTTTCAGGACAATTACCATGCTATCACAGGGCATGTGTTCAAGTCACCCTTATTTTATTTCATAATGGCCCCAAAGCACAAGAATAATGATATCAGCAATTTGGATAAGTCAAAGAGAAGCCACAAAGAGCTCCTTCAAGTGAAAATGTGACCTTGGAACTATCCATGGTTTTAGGCATCCACTGTGGGTCTTGGAATATGTCCCCTGAACGTGGTGGGGGGGGACTACTATGAACTGAGACAGACTAATTCTCCCAGAGGGCCCTGCATCACCATGACTGTCACAACCACGTGTAAGCTTTCCGTGTGTAGAGTACTTCTTACTGAGCAATGTTCACTGCCAGGCATCACTCACTCAGTCGTCACAGAATCACAGATCACAGCCTGCTAGGGCCCAAGAGGCCTACAAGAAATGATCTTAGGTGGAGGAACGACAACTCGTCCAGGTCACACAAAAGGGGAATAGCAGAGAAAGGCCCTGAACTGGGCTGCAGGACTTGACACACAGTACTCTTTCTACTACCCACATGGCTGGGGAGCACCATGGATGGATAGGAGAGGTCTGTTCAGGGGCTGCATGACAAAATGGAGCCCAGGAAGGGTGATAGAACTTGGTCACTTGATCTGGACTTGTGAACACCTGTGTTTCTTAAGCCTTGGGAGACACAAGAAGGAGTCCCTGAGGCTGGTCTTATGTTTCTGAAGGTGCCTCCTTTCTCTTACTCCCAAACTCTGTACTGCAAGGAGGCAGATTGGGGGGGGGGGAAATGCACGTGCCAATTGTCTCTGCCTAAGTCTTTGCTTTGGATTAGGACTCAGCATTCTTTTTTTTTTTTTTTTTTGTAGAGACAGAGTCTCACTATGTCACTCTTGGTAGAGTGCTGTGCCATCACAGCTCATAGCAACCTCCAGCTTCTGGGCTTAGGTGATTCTCTTGCCTCAGCCTCCCAAGTAGCTGGGACTACAGGCGCCCGCCACAATGCCCGGCTATTTTTTGATGCAGTTTGGCCGGGGCCGGGTTTGAACCCACTGCCCTCGGTATATGGGACCGGCTCCCTACTCGCTGAGCCACAGGCACCGCCCAGGACTCAGCATTTTTCATGTACCCCAGAGAGAATCTGCTTGCTCTCAAACCATTTGTGGGCTGTGCAGGTTGTAATAAAGACTTTGTGGGAGGCTCGGCGCCTGTGGCTCAACGGGCTAAGGCGCCAGCCACGTACACATGAGCTGGCGGGTTTGAGTCCAGCCTGGGCCCGCCAAACAACAATGACGGCTGCAACCAAAAAATGGCCGGGCGTTGTGGGGGGCACCTGTAGTCCCAGCTACTTGGGAGGCGGAGGCAAGAGAATCGCTTGAGTCCAAGAATTGGAGATTGCTGTGAGCTGTGATGCCAGAGCACTCTATCCAGGGTGACAGCTTGAGTCTCTGTCTCAAAGAAAAAAAAAAAAAGACTTTGTGGGAAGATGGAGGAGGGGCTTACATCTCAAATTCAGGCTGCTGAGTTTTTACATCCTGTGGAATACAGTGTGAGAAGCACCTCCTGGAGGTGTGTGAGGCAAAGACTCCCTGCCACATCCCATTGTAAAGGGAATAGAGTCTTATCAGGGTCCTGCCCATACCCCTTTGGCCCACCCTGGAGTCCATCAAAAGTCAACTCTCGGGACTGTTTCCTGGGATCGTCACTGGTATAGAGTCAGTCACTGATGCTGGGGGTTAACACCCTAGCGACAGCTCTTAATCACTGACGGAAGGCGAGCTGGTGTAGAGGTAGCCTAGTTCCTTGCTCTTTAGTTCCCAACACAAGAGTATGAGGTATGTTCCAACAGGGGCTCAATCCCCAGCAAGACTGAGCCCCTGTTGCTTGCCTGTTCCTTAGCACACCCTCCATTAGTTTCTCTCCCTTCCCTGTCTCACTTCTCTACTCCCTCACCATGCTTTCTGGGATCACCTCCCCAATAAACTACCTGCAACCCAAATCGTTTCAGTGCCTGCTTGTTGGGGGGATCAGGACTAAGACAACCTCAAGGTCATCCCTTTCCCTAATTGCCAACAGAGCATTCCTCTCCACCTCCCCCTCCTTAGCCTGGCCCCAGCCTAACTTGCTGCAATTTCTTTTCCCTGGATCTTACCTCCACCCAACATTACCTCTTGAGAGCAATTGTGCCCTACTCAGTTTTTATCTTCCATCCCTCCATACCCCTTTACCTGACTGGTCAATGTAAACACCCATTACAATGTCAAAGAAAGTTTTTCCTGTAACTTAAGGAAATGGGAAGGTTTACCCCCAGATATGGACTGATTCCAGTGGAAATAAAAAGGGAGCAAAATGACAGTGCTCATGCCATTTTATCTTTAATTCCATAGCATCTCTCATGATTCCCAATGGACAGGAGATGTGGAAGATTAAAGATGGCCACCAACACTTTTATACTCCTGGAAGTCTAGGTCCCCTCCCTTAAATATGGATGGGCTCTGTGGCTTCTTTCACCAATAGAATATGGCAGAAGTGATACTGTGCCAGTTTTGGTGCCCAGGCCTTAAGAAACTGGCAGCTTTCACTTCCTGTCTCTGGGAACACTTAATTTTAGAGCTTCAAGAAATTTCTTAGGCAAGTAATCTGTCTTGCCTACTAGGGACACCACATGGAGAGGCCCTCAGATGGCATAAAGAAGGAAGGAAGCCCAGCGAGCCCAGCCTTTCCTGCCAGGGCACCAGGCTCTGCCCATCTCGGACCCTCCAGACCACCCAGCTGCCAGCAAATACTTCTGAGTATTCTCAACAGATGCTACACAAAGAGCAAAAGAGTCACCCAGCTGAGCCCTTCCTGAATTCTGACCTCCAAAGTTATAAGATATAATAAAATGTTTTTCTTTTGAAGCCACTAAATTTAGGGATTCTTTATTATGCACAACAGATAAAAGGAATAGTAGATATTTAAGAAATGTTCATTGAATGAAAGAGTAAAGGAAAGAGAGGGGACAAGAGAAAGAAGAGAGACGAAGAGGTACACAGAGGAGGAGAAGGAGGGAAGGGAGAGCAGTTCCTGGTTGCTCTCAGGAGGCTGCAATGGGGTTGATGAAATGCAGAGGAGAGCTGGTTCCTTTTGCACAAGTTGACAATTGTGGTATGTGTCATTTAACACGGTTACCCTGATTACCCTATTTGCTTCGAGTGGATCAGAATCTACCCACACCCTGGGCAAAAAAGACATTTGTACTGGCTTGAGAACTTTTTTGAGCCCCAGCAAGGCTGGTGTGTCTGTAGAGTGTGGGAAAGAGCTCACTTGATCAGATCATCTCTGGTGGAAAGAGTCCAATTCTGGATACCTTAAGAAGGAACGATAGTAACTGAAGGAAGCTGGCACTCAAAAATGGAGATGGCTCTGGAGCATGGAACAGCCAAAGACAGGATGAGATGACAAATTTGGCTGTGGCTGCTGCCATTTCCAGAACCAAGGCAGGAACTCTTGCTCATGCCTGGCCCTCCAGTGGCTTCTGTAGACCCAGCACCTGTGCTAACCTCATTGTGTCTCTGTGCCTTATAACTCAAGAGAGCCTAATAGGATGAAAAAGAAAGTAAGCAGTGTGTCTGAATGTATATGCTTCAGAAGTGCATTTGTGTGTGTTCTGTAGATTGCATGTGTGAGCATGTGAGTGACCGGTTTGCTAGGATCTCCAGGCTTTAACCTAAAAAGTAAAATACTACTCTCTCTGTTTCCTCTCAGAAAAGACATTTTCTTTACAATTTCCCCTCTAGTGGGGCAAAGAGCTGGCTACTGTTGTTAACTAAAGGGTAAGTGGTAAGACCGAGGTTTGAAATAGCTTTAAAGGCTTTTGTTTTGAGCAGGATGTTAGTGAGAAGCCAATAAGGTAAATGAGATAAAAGCTATGGCGCTCTGATTTGGGTGGGGGAAGACAGGGGCATAGAGTCCAACCACCGTTACTACCCCCAACACACTGAGGAGACCTCAGGAGTTCCCTAAGAGTACATAAATTCAGAGGCAGAAGACAGTGCCCTTGGTGAAATTGGAACCCTTGGATTCGAGGCCTCTCTCTACCATTAACACTATGATCTACTCTCTCCAAGCCTTACCTTTCTCAACTATCAAATGGGATTGTACCCATTAGGATGCTCTCAGAAGAGTATCTAATAAAAAATATTAAGCAATAAGAGTATGTTGGCTGGGCACAGTGGCTTATACTTATAATTCCAGCACTCTGGGAGGCTGAGGTGGGAGGATTGCTTGAGCCCAGGAGTATGAGTTTGCTATGAACTAGGCTGATGCCATGGCACTCTAGCCTGGGCAATAGAGTGAGACTCTGTCTCAAAAAAAAACAAAAACAAAAACAAAACAAGAGAGCATATTAATTTCTCAAATAACAAGAAGTCCAGAGGCAAATGATCTTAGGTTGAAGGGTCAAAGAAGTCATTAAAGACCCAGGCTCTTCCTACGTTTCTGCTCTGTCATCCTCTCATTGTCATAAAATGGCTGCAGCTCCTATATCTCATATCCTTCCAGTGACATCCAAAGGCAGGAAGAAGGTGGATGGTGATAGTGGCAACATTTTTCTTAAATACTTCTCTTTTTTCAGGGAGAAAAATATTTCTGAGAACTTTCCCACTAGGATCTTTGTTAGGTTGTATTGGCCACTTCAGGGATATCTGTAAACTAAACCATCAAAGAGTGGTGTTTGGGGACCTCCCACACCCACTGGAGGCTCCAATAGCCAAAAAGGCCGGACAACTGCTGAGGAGTCACCTGTGCCTTGGTGTCTCCTTCACTTTGCACTTGGGACTAAATGTGGAACCCCCATTCCCTATACCTAGGTCAGTTTCATGTGAATTTCCTGGGCCTCAATTCCATGAATGGACTGTGTCCATTCATTGATGCATTCATTCACTTTGCCCCGGAGGGGACTGTGTTCGTTCATTGATACATTCATT
>CAUYON010192345.1:0-48197 GCA_963573935.1 Arctocebus calabarensis
TAATAACTGAGAAAATGCCAGGAAGGCTATGTTAATCAGTTTGATGAAAATATTTCAGATTGTATATGAAACCAGCACATTGTACCCCTTGATTGCACTATTGTACACAGCTATGATTTAATAATAAAGACAATAAAAAAAAAACTGTAGATTGCTTTGGGTAGTATAGACATTTTAACAATGTTGATTCTTCCCAGCCATGAGCCTGGTATATTTTTTCCATTTGTTAACATCTTCAGCTATTTATTTTCTCAGAGTTTCATACTTCTTTTTATAGATGTCTTTCACATCTTTTGTTAGGTACATTCCTAGATATTTCATCTTTAAAAGGAATAGAGTCCTTGACTGTTTTTTCAGTTTGACTGTTGTTGGTCTTTATAAAAGCTACTGATTTGTGAGTATTGATTTTGTCTCCTGAGATGTTGCTGTATTCCTTGATCAATTCTAAGAGTTTTGTAGTTGAGTCCCTGAGATTTTTCAGGCGTACAATCATATCATCTGCAAAGAGTGAAAATTTGATTTCCTCTGACCCTATATGGATATCCTTGATAGTCTTCTCTTACCTGATTGCAATGGCTAAGACTTCCATTACTAGCAGGGGAGAACAGCACTATTGAATAGCAGTGGAGACAGTGGGCATCCTTGCCTGGTTCCTGATCTGAGTGGGAATGATTTGGCCCTTGGGCTCCCTGAGTGTTCTTGCTACCACTCACCAGTTATCCTTTATTGCTTCACTACCCCCACCTGGTCTCTGCAACTAACACCCACCTGAGCCCTAAGTAGTGTTGTATCAACAACAATCTCATACCAGTACTTTAACATTTAGAAGTGAGGTCAGCGTTACAGGTATAGGCTTCTTATCTCTGTGTATAACTAGTTGTTGAGCTATATAGGAAGAGCCCTTAAAATGAAGTTTATCATCCAAATAATTGCTATGGAAGGTGCTAGTACTAATAAAATCTAGAAGAGACCTGACGGTGAACAAATGAACTGAACATGTTGTACTCTTCAGTCTTGAATAATAAACAAAAGTGGAGTAATTCAGCACGTCACCAGTGGGAAAGGTGTGGGGATGCCCCAGCCTCACAATCAAAAAATTAAGGTGTTCTTAAGTTTTGGGGGGGTGCTATTTATTTCTCTTTCAATGTTTCATAAAACTGCCTCCAAGGGGGAGAATTGAGGTGCCAACAAGTGCTCTGATTTGGGGCTGGGGGAGCAATTAATGTAAGTTACTTTTCTCTAATTCACTTCACCTTGTCTTGGAGAAATAATAGGAGAAACCATAAGGAATGTTATATACAAAAAGATTAACTCTCGTTAATTTTGACACAATTGTTACTAATCTCCCCCAACATGCTTAATTCAAAAGTAGATTGCAATATTGGAAGAACAATAATTTGAGGCAAAATGAATGTAAAGGAATAATGGCTTTATAATATTGTTTTAAGGTAATGGCCATCTATCAATAAAAGACCCAGTTCAGTTAAGCGTCCATTGCTACACAACTACATGGGCCAGGGGTTGCCTGGGAACCACATCAGGCATACTGCTATTTTGTAAAGCTTATGAGCTGATGTCTTCTATGTCTTGAAAAGTTTGGAAATAAAATCAAAAGAACAACATTTTGTGACATCTTTTAAGTACATAAAATTCAACGTTCAGTTTTCATACATACAACATTCAGTGTTTACTGGGACATGGCAGGCCCCTTTGTTTCTGTGTTGTATGTTTTCTTTTGCCATACAACGTAGTTGAACAGTTGCAACAATGATCATACGACTGCAAGGCCTGAAATATGTGTATGGACTCGCTGATCTTTTATAGAAAACATTTGCCAACCTCTGCCACAGAGCCCCGTCCCGCTCTCTGTAGCGTTCATCTGCTTTCAATCCTATGGGTCCTGAAGGGCAGAAATCATGTCTATAACGCTGGTGACACTTCTGCAGGATACAACACCAACTTGACATTAACATATATTGTTCAATAACTGAATCATCAACAACTACCTTTTTTGGACATTTTGCTAAGTAGATACAAAGATAATGATAGACTGACCATGCTTTTAGGTTGAAATTTAACTAGGGACAATGAAGTGTAAGAGTGTGTGTGTGTGTGCACTCTCTAAATGAATATAGGTGTGCTTGAACAGATAGTGCTTCCTTATATCTGCAGGGGATTGGTTCCAGGACCTTTCAAGGATACTACACGCTAAGCACATTCAAGTCTCACTGTTAGCCTGTGGAACCAGTGAGTAGGAAAACCGCTCTCTGTTTACCCAGGCTTCTCATGCCTTGAATACTGGGGTTTTGATTCTCACTCAGTTGACAAAAGTCTAACCAACACCCACACAGTTCAGTCCCATGTTGGTCAGGGCTCAACTGCATGTATGTTCCCAAACTAAAGTTGCAAAAAAGCTATGGCAAGAAAGCCCACACATAGTCAAGTTCAAGCTGAGTTCAACTGGACTAAGTTCCAAACCAGTTCCACATATTAGTGCTGGTACCTTTGACAAGTCACTTGTCCTCTTGAATATAAAATGGGGATAAAACCTAGCTCTTTGGGTTCTTGTGAGCATAAAATGGATGATGTGTGTAAAATTCCTAGTCTAAGGCTGGGCACATGGTATGTGTGAAATGACAACTAAGAGTTCAGTGGGTGCCTTGGGGAGCAACCTGATGATGAGTGGAGGGGCCGGCATGGGAGAGGGGACTTGAGCTGGGCCGGAGCTAGTTCTGGGATCCGAGAGGGAGGGCAGGGCTCAGAGATGCTGGGCACAGGCAGGGGAAATCCAGACAAGAGTGGCGGCAGCAGAGGGTTCACGTGTGGGGAAATGGAAAGCACCAGAGGGGCAGAGAAACAGCCCAGTACACAGCCCGGCTTTTAGAGTTGTGACTGTCTCCTGAAATAGCAGAGATCTGACAAATGTTTTCCGACAGGCAGGTGCAAAGTAATGTTTGGAAAGTTCCCTTTTGCCTGATCATCTTCCCCATGTGGTGGGCTTTTAGCTTCTTCACAATTCTAGCCGGAAAGCCTGGGTGTGCTCAGGTGTGTGCAGTCCATGTGTGCACTGGCAGTCATGATTTACCAAACCACGTGGGGGTCCTATGATTAGTTGTGCTTTTCTAGCAATTCCCGGGCTGGGGTCATTTCAAAAGTGCATTCTGGAGACATCTTCTCCCGATCCTGGATTCTGCATGCAGTTTAGGAAATAATAAAAAAAGAAAAATGCAAACTGGAGGGTGGTTCTGCAAAACTTTTAAGCTAAACAAGAGAAACTCTGACTAAAATACTGCTTGGTGCAGGTGGCTTTATGCTCTGAGGGATTCAGAGCCTGCTGATTTTTGAGGTCTGTTCATGACATCCCTCACAGCATGTATATTACTTGAAAAAAACCTAAAAATACTCTGCAGTCTAGCTTGACTGCAGGCTGTCAGAATGTTATATTCTGACTTTTATACTTCCTGCTGATATTTGGACATTTTCACGAGTATAATGTTTACCCTTATTTTGTTTTTCTTTATAAAAGTAGATTGCAGATGAATAAGGCTTAAGGAAGGCTTCCTCAGGAAAGAATTAGTGTTATATCCTGCCATTTTTCAGTTGTTATGGATAAAAATCATTTTACCTCTGTTGTTTATCTGTGGACCTGATGTCAGGTTCAGGATGGACAGCCTGATCCTGAGATTAGGTCCACAGACGGAACCAGAAATCAGTCCCACGATAATTCCCTGCAGGAGAGTCTCGCTTCTCAGGATATCTGCTCCCACTTGATGGCCTAGGCCATGACCACACATCTCTTGGATGTAACTGATGCCATGATTTGTCATAGAAGGTGTGACTGGAAGGTAGCTATGGGACATGACAGTTCATCACCTCATTCTACAGAGAGGACAACTGAGCCCTTTAGGGCTTCAGTCTAAAACTAGAATAGTTAAGGGATGAAGGATAGATCTGACTCATGGGAAATGTATATTTTGAGCACACTCTGCTGCCACCTTTCTAAACATATGAGCTTTGCCCTGATCTGGTGTTTAGCGAGCACCACAGGCTGAAGACACAGGCTTCACCTGGGCAATGGGACACTCTCGGGCTCCAAGAGATTGGTGGGCAGGATGAAGGAGAAGTGTCTCAGCCACTCTCCTGAGTTAACCAGAACAACACACAGTAATACTTTTCTGTTTCTATTTTAAGAATTCAATAAACACAACTGTCTAAATTAATTAGGAAAACATAGAGAGGGCCACGTATAAATATTGGCATGTCCCTGAGTCCAGAAACTTCTTTCATTCTTGGACCCAGTTAAAATTTTCAGTGTGCCCTTGTATTTGGCCATCTTTTATGCATGAGGAAAGAAGAAGGCATTCCAGGTGAAGGCACTTATCTAAGGTTTAAGGCAGGATGCCTCAGTGCTCCACAACCTCTTTTAGGCTGGGTAGCTTTGGGAACCACGTCACAGGAAGTCTATAAGCCCTATGTTCCTACACAAATTACAATAGCAGGGACATCCTGCCAATGAACTAGCCAAAAAAAGCAGAGGGCAGAAGAAACAGGCCACCGATAAGGTCTTATGATCGCCGTTTACTGTAGTACTGGCTTCCATTTAAACTATACATAAAACACAGAAAATAGCATCATAACCCCATAGGCTGCTTTGTAGTTCATCCCAGATAGCCTGCCATCTTTTGGCCCAAGAAATCCCCTTTCTACGTAATATTATGTATTTAACTCAATTCCACTACAATGCCAACTTTCCTCTTTTCTTGACCGTCTCTCTCGCTAGCAAGTTTGGAGTGATTCTGCCATCCTAACTTCGCAGAGCCCATGGGAGCGTATCTCAAAGCAGAGACCCCACAGGGCCAGGTCAGGAAGGGCAGGGCAGCACCAGCCGGGAGTCTGGGCGAAGCAAGATGCGAAGCACAAGGTCGCCTCTGTAGTTGATCACTTTTTTTATCCCTGCCCATCTGAAGTATATGTAGCTTTCAGGTACGCCTCAGGTGAAAACTAATGAATGTCATTTGTGTCAAAAAGAGGATAAACACAAGCTCTAACCTGTGATAGCTCACCTATTAAAGCACCAGTGAGAATGTATGAAAAGCAGGGTCTCCTTGGACCAGTTCTGCTTTTGACCGATTTTAATATGAAGGAAGGTGGCTGAGGAAGTATAACCAGAAGGAATGCCCAAAGCAGAGGAGGCACTTCTTCCTGGAACACCAGGCGAAGTTTGGGGGAAAATCCCTGGAGAACAAACAACGCACAATAAAAGCAAGCGGCAGGACTCTGAAGCTGCTCACCTGGACGCTGGGCCACCTTGTCAGCTGATCCATTTCTGTTTGGCTTGCTTGTCTGTCTAGCGCTCCCAGGAAGGGACAGCGTTGGGTGTCTGGCACGCTGCTGACACTCAACAAACAATATTAATCCTTCTCATCTGACCTGACTGAGGCCTGCACAGGAAACTAACAGACAAGGTCTCATCTGTCCCTCCTGCCTGGAAGGGGCATTTCTACTTATTTGGACAACTGTCAGCCACCGGGGCTATGGACGACGGATGAGCTCTCAACTCCTGGACTCTCTTAACTTCCCTGTGTGTCAACATGTGACTGGCCAGAGATGGGCCTTCTTGGCCTCTTTCCTGGCCAGCATTGCACACAAATGCCTATTCTTTCCCTCTTTAGATAATAAACTCCTTGTGCGCAGAGACTGTGCCATTATACTTTAGGAACCTTCCCAGAGCACGGCGTAGAATGTGCCTTAATCCTAATTAGTTTAAGAGCCCAGGAATGACACAAGAACAGCAGAGGGGCCTCAAACTTCAAGGACACGTGACAGCAAGGACAATATGCACTAAATGACCTGTTCTGAAGACATGACAAAGGGCCCCAAACCAAAAATCAATGACTTGAAAGTGACTCCAAATGTTCCTTCTTTTCGCAGACTCTGCTGTCCCCGATGCCTGAAACCTCAGCCACTCTGACAGTCAAATGATGAATGGCTCCTTAAATAAACACTTGCCAAGGAGGCATGAAAGGAAATTTAGACACAGTCTGTCCCCACCGAGGGTCACATTTAGGCAAATGAGGACATATGCACAAGAAGAGATAATACTTAAAAGACGCAATAATGCCACTCCAGGTACAAATGAAAGGTCTGGGGGTCAGAGGATGAGAGGAAGTCTTGGGGTGAAGGCTGGGTTCTGGGGTGTGCTCTGCCTCCCGTGGTAGGTTCCGCAGTCCCGGCAGAGGCCACTTACAGGCTTAGCTCTGAGCAAGCCACAAGCCTCAGGGTGAAGTGAAGTCAGCGCGCTCCACCTAATGGCCTAATTACTACGTTCTGGGCTCCCAGACTGTCTTTGACTGTGAGTTCCCTTCAGAGGGAGAGGCTGTAGCCTGCCGTGGGAAAGAACCTTCGGCCTGTTCTCTGGTCCTGGCTTGCCTTCTTAGGTTCTTTTGGGCAGGGCTCAAGGGAACCCTAGGTTCTAACTCCGCTTCCCCCAAATCCTCCCCAGGCTTTCAGCTCAGGTCCTGTGGCTCCTTTTGGCACCCGCTGCAGGCTGTCCCGCCCGGGTGCCCTCCCGGTCCTCGCTTGCTGTGCTGGGGGTGGAACCTCACAGCTGTGCCCCCAGCCCAGTCTCAGGACAGGAGCAGTTCAGGCTCTAGCACTTCCCTGGGCGCAGGAATCCCAGCCCCAGGCTCTGCTTCTAGGGACCTTGACTGACCTCAAAAGTTTTAAACAGCAGTTCCTCAGGTGTATTTGTTACCAGTCTTGGAACTGAGGCTTGGAGACCCGACCCTGTGTGGTTGGACAGGAATGCAGTGCCCTCATGCCGTCCCAGGCTCTATTCTCAGCACCCACCACGCTTCCATGAACCCGTCTACTGCCCCCTGCAGGGCTGAGAGCAGACTGCAAGATGAGGTCCCATCCCTGCTCCACAGCTGACTGCCGTGGGAGATGAGCACTGCACCGTCTTTGATTCCGCTGGGGAGGAAGGAGGTAAAGAAATGCGCGTACCTACGGGGCTGAGAACAGGTGTGAGAACTCCCTGGGAGAGGTGGTGGATAGGCTTGAAGGCTTGGGTGAGAGAAAACAGCTTAAAATTGACAGTAAAGGGGCCTTTGTTTGGGGCTGTTTATCTTGAGACCTCAATTATCATTAAAAGTCAGGGGCAGACACTTACGGAGAGAGAAACCATGAGACTGATGGAAAAGCGCCTCTGTGTGGTCGCTGGGGGGCAGCCCAGCTGCGCCATGTGAATAAGTGAATGCGGTACTTGATGACAGCTGGCGGAGGTTTGTCCTAGAGTACCCTGAAGGTCGCGGGAGGCCACAGCAGCAGCAGGCTACAAGTGTTCCCTTCTCGCTCTGAGTGCACCGAAGGCCATAGCCGTGCAATTCAATTTCTCACCCCCACAGTAGTACTTTCCTGTAAACGACTTGAGGGGTTCGCCTTTCCCGTGTCTTTGGTGTGTGGAAGACGCCAGAGGGAAAGGTAATTGGGGCAGGGAGCCCTGAGCACGGCAGCAGAGGACTTGAGCCCCTGTTTCTTATTCTTCCATGTCCGGTCCCTGACTGGCTAAACACAAGACAGGTGACAGCACGCCCGCCAATGCATAAACACTGGTCCCTGGGAGGAGACTGGGGACTGGGACTTTGCT
Source organism: Arctocebus calabarensis (assembly GCA_963573935.1). Classification (NCBI taxonomy): domain Eukaryota; kingdom Metazoa; phylum Chordata; class Mammalia; order Primates; family Lorisidae; genus Arctocebus; species Arctocebus calabarensis. The sequence continues at coordinate 7,649 of CAUYON010192345.1, forward strand.
GGTTGGACGGGAGATAAAACAGGAGGCATCGTGTTGTCTCCGGGCCCCCGTGGACATGGCTGTGGACTGCGCTGTATGACACATCCTGTAACTCTGGGGATGCTCTTAGATTCTTCCACCACATCGTACACCTGGACGTGACTTTCAACCTCATGTAGAAAATGACCTGCCCCTAGTGGGTGTGTGCCTGCCTCCCGAAGGTGGATTCAGTTTTCCAACATGCAGAACAGTGTCACATGCTCAGGGAGCACTGGTTTTATAGCACAAAGAGAATGCAATATCTAACATTTACAGCATGGAATAGGCCATTGTCTTCTTTTAACACAATTGGAGTGTGCTGTATACCACAGCTGTCGTGTCTGGTTTGCTGTTTTCAGGTAACAATGTCCCATGGAGGACATTCCACCCTCCTTTGTTAGAAGGTCCCTTCTCTTTAGGACTGTGTTACGCTCCATTGTGTGAACAGACTAGAAGCATAGGACAGCTTTGTGCAGTAAATTGGCTTCCCTCTCTGGTTTGCAGAAAGGGGATGGCACAATACTCTCCCGGCTGCATCATCCATCTTATTTACAAGGGTTCGTGTGCTTTAAGGAAGGCTGCAAAGTCAGGGAAGATGCTGATAGTGTCACCTAGTCCATAAGTACAAGAGAAGTTACTGAGATTTCTCAATAATTACACAGATGTATAGATACTGTGAGTAATGACACTGGTTCCTCTTAGATGACAAGTCTAGTCTAGTGTTGGAAGATTCGAACATTCCTGCACCATCACTTCTTGAACAATTCAGCCTGTGACTTTATTACAGCTTTAAGGCAAACAAAAACACTCCTAAGTACAGATTTACTGTCAAAGTAGGGAGCATTTTCTATATACCTTTATATATTTAGAATGACAAGGCCGACAATAAATTAGAAAACTGTTGTAGTTGTTTCCCTAAAGTGTTCCTCGATTTCACTGGAATATTCACTTTGACAGGTGTAGACCAAATGGGCGCATATAGCCAATAGGCAAAGAAGTTTCTGTGAACGCAGGCTGCATTTGGGGCCCGGCGGGAGCTTCTGTTCTGCTTTCTGCTTTATGAAGCAGACAGGGAGTCCTACATGTATTTATTTTCTCAACATGTTACTAAGTAACAGGCCACTTATAGAAATCAAATTAATGACTATCAAAACAGTAAATTTGATTATTTGCTTACATGTTCAAATGCAACCTACCTGAAAATCTCTGCCTAGAAGTGCTATTTTTAAATTTTAATCTTTATTTTTTTTCATGTTCTATCTTCTTTTGAGACTTGGCAAAGAAAAAAAAAATTATAATAACATAATGTCTTTCAAATTGTCACTTGATGAATTCCAAGGTCTAGTTATGACTGCGCTGGTTACTGCATGAAGCTCTTTTATCCCCGTAGCTCTAGTCTGGACTCCACACTGCAGCCTCAAAAAACAGGCCTATTCTGGGAGAACGTCATTTCCCATCTGAAAAATTGTTTATCTTTCCCCAAACCATTTTCTTTCTTTTTCCTACTAAATGGAATTTATTCATTATTATTTGATCATTTTAATCAATTACTAAAATATACTTGAACTAAGAAAACATGGGAGGAGGGGAAATCAAAATGAAAGGAATACCATATTGGAAGATCTTGATCTGAATGTCTCAGGGAACTTTCCAAAAGCCTTAGACAATTCCTTTCACCCCTGAGGAGCTCTTCAGGGGCTCCATGGAAAGGGGATTAATGAGTCTATGTGACCTTGAACACGTCACTCAACCTCTCCCACCCCAGCCTTGCCCCTTCTGGTCCCATGGATAATTAAAGACCCCACCGACCCTGCTCTCCTGACCATTGCTACCTCTCAGCTTCTTCTTCGCGCCATCTCTGCATTGCAATATCTCGGTCTCCTTTACGTCCCTAATAACGATCGTATTTCCTTACACCACAGTGTAGTTGTATTTTTTCCTCTGCCTGGAACGTTCTTTCTGTTCAAACTTGCTGGATCAAAACACAATTTTCCTTCAAATTTCTACTCCATCATCACTTTCTGGGGAAACCTTTCCTCATCCTTCATCAAGGTCAATCTCCCTTTATAGGCATTCATAGTAATAAAACATGTGCCTTCAGAGAAGTTTTCTGTCATGGTGATCATATATTTATTTGTGTGGTTACTGGACTAATAGTTCTCTTCTCTGTCATAAGCCCCATTGTTTTTGCACAGCATTGAATCCCTGTTGTCTATCAGAGAGCCTGACTTACTGATTACACTCGATAGAGTATAACTGGATGTTAATAATAGACATTAATGGGAGGAACAAAAAAGCAAAACCTTAATGTTTAGTTGTGGATCCCCTACTTACTAAGTGACTTATAAAATATTGGGAATTGCATGTCTTTGGTCTTTGATTTTCCTATGATTTTAACTAATAAGAATAGTCCTCAAAGGATATCATAAGAACAAAACAGTAGATATGTATGACTCCAGCTGCTGGGGTTTGAAGTGCATTTGAAAGGCTTCAGATGTCTCTGATAAACCATGTTACTCCTGTATTTGACACTAAAAACTTTAGTTGTCCACACTGATTTCCCAATCCCACCCCACCACTTGGTACAGGTGGAACATCCCTAACCTGAAATGCTCCAGATGCGACATCACCAGTGGAAAGTCCCATACTCGTATATAACACAAACTGTTTCATGCACTATATGGTTAAAAATACCGTATAAAACTACTTTCAGGCTATGTGTAGATGGCATCTATATAAAGTATAAATGAATTCATGTTTAGGTTTGGAACCCACCTCCACGATACCTCATGACGTATATGTCAATACTCCAAAATCTCCCCAAATTCTAAATCCAAAACATTGTCATCCAATTATTTTAGATAAGGGATATGCTATCTGTATGTATATATTTAGGAGTAATTAATGGGCAAGGTAAACACATTTATAATATTTTTCACTTTCCAAAAGCTTGTACACTTTTATACTGTGCTTTCTTTAAATGGAGACATATAGGTATTCATATGTTTTAATAATAATGTTTTTTTTGTATAGTGGTTTTACAGCTTGTGGTGGACTTTCATAAACATTATCATTGTGGTCTCATTTTATATACAAAATAAGTCTCTTTGGTGATTAAGTGAATTGCCTGAGGTCACAGAGCTAGTGGAAGGAAGAGCTGATACACGGACAGAGATCTTCTGATTTGAGTTTAGGGTTCAGCTCCAACTCCCAGTACAATTTGCATCACCTGCCAATATTCTAGGCCACCTCCTTCTTATTGTGGCTCCAAAAAATGTACAGAAAATGGGGCCTTCCTTTCAAACAGCTGATTGTCATCTTCTCTAGGCGGCACATTTCAGGCTTTGAATTATTTGAGGTTGTAGATATTAGGCTATTTCTGAAGGTTTTTTGGACACAGCCTAGGGGCAGCCCACCTTCAAAAATAGTATATTCACCAGATGCTATCTGCAATAGCAACCAGGCTAAACAGTTGCTCCCATGATAATATATTGAGTGCCTACTCTGTTTCAGATGATGTTTAGGGTCCTTTTTAAAAACATACTATATGTAGATTTTATGACAATCCTGCCAAAATTAAGTCTATTATATCCATTTTAAAGATAAAGACATGGACTTGCCCAAAGTCTGATTGCTTGATTCCAGAAACAAGAACCCAAACTAAGTCTTTCTGGGTTGTGTCCTATGGGTGGCACACTGTGGTTTAACAGAATGTCCAAAATCATTCTTCCTAGTATAGCCCTATCTCTTTAAGTTACACAAGAGATCTAAGTATGAAAGAGTGATCTCAGACGAGAGGCATCTCAATATGCATTGCCCTGGCAAGGTCTGAATCTGTTCTGTTCAAGGTCAGAATCTTCTGATCTGATTGGATAGGGACCAAGCTATGTCTGTTGGTAAATATTTTTACTGTGACCCTAGATGTTACTTATGTGGTTAGGATCTTATTGTTGCTTACAGAGGAACTTTTCTGAAAAATTAGGTTGTATTAGTTTGTTAAAATGTCCCTGTGAGTGGCAAAGCTTGCACTTCTGCCTATTATGAAGGGGCTCTCATAGAACAAATCTTTGAGTCATTCATAAATATTAAAAAAAGAATTATAAAAAGTCATATTCTCGCTCCTATTCAAAATTATGATTGGGTGTGAGGGGAAAAAGGTGTACATTCAAAGGCATGGCTAAGTCTGAGGTTCATCTCTGGACCTTGACTTGCTGACAGACCGATGCCATCCCTTACACACACCAGTATAAAGCTGTCCTCCCAGCGGTTGCTTTTCTAATCACTGTCTCTTCCCTTCTGCCCACTAGACTGAGGTATGTTAAAAGGAAAGGAGAATAAGACCAAGAAGGTCTGCTGGAGAGCAATGGAACAAGACTTGATGTTGCCCTCTCAATATGTTTCAGAAATCATCTGTTTAAACAACTATAATCCAATTACAGCACAAGAATATGGGGAAAGGGCCAAGGGAGGGGAAGGAAGAGGGGATGATGGGTGGAGGGAGAGTAATTGGTGGGTCCACACCTATGGTACATTTTAGAAGGGTACAGGTGAAACTTACTAAATGTAGACTATAAATGTCTGAACACAATAACTAAGAAAATGCCATGAAGGCTATGTCAACCAATGCTTTCATCGAACCAATCCCCAGTTCAATGAAAATATTTCAAACTGTATATTAAACCAGCACATTGTACCCCATGATTGCATTTATGTACACAAGCATGATTTAATAAAAAAAAAATCTATACTCAATACTACTATGAAATCAATATGTAATCACCTACATATTCATTGGAATGGCAAAACATAACTATAGCCCAGAAAGTGGAAGGGAAGAAGAGAGAGAGGGGAGGGTATTCCGGGGGACCTCACCTAATGTGCATGATGCCATGGTACATTTCAAAACTATTAAGAAATGAGTATAATTGTCATGGATGTGTTACTTAATTCAATGTAAGCACTTCACATTGCATATCAAAGCAGTACACTAAACCCCATAAATGCATCAATGTAGAAAGTTATGATTTATTAAGGAATAGAAAAATAAATAAAAAATAAATATATATAAACAAATCCTAACTCCACACTCTGGCCCTTACTTGTGTATCCCTGGGGTCATTTCCTCACCTTCCTTTCTTTTTCTTCATGATATTTACCACCAGGTGACATGCTGTATATTTATTTACTTGGTTACTATTTGTCTTTTGCCTTGAAAATATTAGCTCCAAAAGGAAGGTACCCTCCCTTTTTTGATAAATTGCTATTATAAACCTCTTAGAACAGTACCTGGCATATAATAGACACAATACAAATTGATTGAAAGAATAAATAAACAACAGATAAATATATAAATATGATAGGATTTCTTTCAAGTTCATGCACCAATAAAACCATAAAAGCATCTGGGATCTAACCTTGAGAACAAAATTCTCATCATTGAATCAAAAGCAATGAGGTGGTTTTCCTCTGTGTGGGATATTGTGGTTTAACAGAATGTCTAGAAGAAACAATATTGATATGCTTTGTGCATGCGATTGTAATAAAAATAATGATTTGATTTATCACAAATATTAATCAATAGTGTGAGTAGTAAGAAAAGAAAGATATAGTGTTCTTTTTCATGCTTGTTCTCTTTGGTTTTTTTCCTTCTAACACATACTAGCAAGGTTGTGCTCTATGTGCATTACTATAATAATACTATATGTATTTTGAGATTAAATGATATATGTATTTTTATATATGAGATAAAACTTAAACTAACAATGCCTAACACATGCCACACACTGCGTAAATATAAACCTCTTTTTTTTCAACCAATGCTTACTTAAAAACCGCATAAGGCCAGGGCAGCGCCAGGGCGCCAGCCCCATATACCGAGAGTGGCAGGTTGGAACCTGGCCCTGGCCAAACTGCAACAACAACAAAATAGCATAAGGCCAATAAGTCCAGAAAAGATGCCCAACCACACTTATTAATATTAATAGAAAAATGCAAGTCAAAAACACAATGAGATATGCTACTTCATGGCCATAATGGGGAAAGAATGAAAATAAAAAGGAAAATACGTGTTGGCAAAGATGTGAAGAAAGTGGAACCCTCATACACTGCTAGCAGGAATGTAAAATGCTGCAGCCGGTTTGGAAAACATTCTGGAGAGTCATCAAACGATTACATACAGACGGAATATATGACTCAGCCACCCTACGCTTAGATATATATCCACGAGAAATGAAAATGTAGGTCTATGTGAAACTTTTACACAGATGTTCATAGCAATATTATTTATAATTGCCAAAAGGTAGAAATAATTCAAATGTCTACAGACTGATGCGTGAACAAGCTAAGGGCAGTATTTGCAGTCAATGGGTAATTCAGTCATTAAGCGGAACACACTGCACCACAGGGTCACAAAGACATTACACTGAGCACAGGAAGTGGGAGCCAATGGCACCTACAGTCCAACTCCATGCTCATGAAACTTTCACTCTGGGTAAATATGTAGGGATGGAAAGTAGCCTTCCCAGTGGGGAGGGAGGGACTAAGTGCTTAATGAGCACAGGGCTTCCTTTTGGGAGAATGAAAATGGCTCGACACTAGGAAATGCTGATGGTTACCAGCACTGCAGCTGTATTAAATGCCACCGAAATTTATACTTTAAAATGGTTCGTGGTTAAATCTATGTTATATAATTTTTACCATGAAACAAAAATCTAAACACTCACAAAAACTCAAAATTGTATGAGGCAAGTATAATTTTTTTTGTTTGTTTGTTTTTTGTTTTTTTTTGAGACAGAGTCTCACTTGTCACCCTCTGTAGAGTGCAATGGCATCATAGCTCACAGCAACCTCAAACTCTTGGGCTCAAGCCATTCTGTTACCTCAGCCTCCCAAGTAGCTGGGACTATAGGTGTCTGCCACAACATCTGGCTATTTTTAGAGACAGGGTCTCCCTCTGGCTCAGGCTTGTCTCAAAGTCATGAGCGCAGGTGAAGCACCCACCTGGGCCACCCATAGTGCTGGGATTATAGGTGTGAGACACTGTGCCCAGCCTAAATACAGCTTTTTCCTTTTCTAAAATGTGTACACATTTTTTTGCACCCTCTGTACCCACATACATACACACCCACCCACAGAAAGAACGCTACCAGTTAAGTTCACAAACTCATCCTCATTGAGTCTGACAATTAAGTTCATGAACCTGCTCCCATGGGCTTAGTTAGCAACAACTCAGCAAGGTCTCATAACCTTGATATATCAGTGTGTCTCACAGCTGTGTTTGTGTGGATGTGTGGCAGTGACTTGCTGAGCTGTGTTAATTATTGTTGTTGCATGTTTTTTTTTTTGTGCCATATTATGATAGCTCTGATGGTCATTCCAGATAAAGTGTTCCAAAATGACTTTAAAGGATGGACTAGGCGCTGGCGTGGGTGCATGGCTTCCCAAAGTCAGCACTTCAGTGGTGACCATAGTGATAATCAGCAATGAGGTATGTAGTACTTTTTCTAAGATAAGTTTGCAAACCTAATTGTCAGACCTTCACACACACACACGCACACACACATACGTGTGTGTGTGTATAATATACATCAGGTAAATCCTTCTTTTCTGCAGGACTGCACTACATCATGTCCAAAGCAAGTTTAAATCACATTACAACAGAAAATAAGATGTCTAAGATTTCAGACAGGTGGTGATAGTGGCAAAGCATGATTAAAATCTTATAGATAACTCTGGGGGGCCGAGTGGGCTGCCTCAGTTCACAAGTTTGAGACCAGCCTGAGCCAGAGTGAGACCTCATCTCTAAAAGTAGCTGGGCATTGTGGTGGGGGCCTGTAGTGCCAGCTACTTGGGAGGCTGAGGCAAGAGAATCACTTGAGCCCAAGAGTTTGAAGTTGCTGAGAGCTGTGATGCCACAACATTCTACCAAGGGGAACAAAGTGAGACTCTGTCTCTAAAAAGCAAACAACAAACAAACAAACAAGCCTATAGATAATTGAACAAACTCTTTGTGGGCTGAAAAATTAGTTTACATCTTTTAAAGGTATAACCTTATCTTCAGAGAACAGACTTTTTTTTTGCCTATTTGTTGAAGTATCATTATATAAATCACCTTGGGATAGACGCCTTCATTTTCTTCATACTAAATATGAGAGTTCTGTTTCCAAACGGAAACATTAAAAAGTATTTTTAGTCCAGCTCTTTCCCTCTGGGCTGTCTATTGGTACATTATATTTTCCTTACAAATTCTGGGATCAATGCATGAAATTGAAAAACACGAGTCTATTTTTTTTGTTTGTTTTAGCAACTGTGTGCCTAAAACTTGCCACTCATTCATTTCTACCCGCACAACTTCTATCTGAATTTCAAATCCCTTAAACACCCCCCCTAGAAAATCATCTAAGTTTTAAAGAAAGTCTCCAATGCTAGAATACCAATGTTCACTGGCCATCTCTACCTTTCACTTAGGAAGTGATTCATTACAATTAATATGCTGTAAAAAGTCTGTTCATTTGGGGATTTAGTTAAAATCTTCTATGGAGGTAAGTTTTACCAACATTCTTTTTTTTTGAGACAGTCTCACTATGTCACCCTCTTTAGAGTGCTGTGGCATCATAGCTCATAGCAACCACAAACTGTGGGGCTTAAGCAATTCTCTTGCCTCAGCCTCCCAAATAGCTGGGACTACATTGTGCCTGCCACAATGCCCGGCTATTTTTTGGTTGTACTTGTCAATGTTGTTTGCAGGCCCAGGCTGGGTTCGAACCTGCCAGCTCTGGTATTGTGGCTGGCACCCTAGCTGCTGAGCTATAGGCGCCCAGCCTTTACCAACATTCTTTATAAAATCCCACTCAAATATAGCTTAGCACTTCTTCTAAGCCTTCACTCTCCAGCCTTTCCAGTAGTATCCCTCTCTAACTCAGCCCCATTTCTCCCTTCCTCTTTCCGCACCCAACCCCCTTCATGTCACAAATGTTGATTGAGAAACATCTGTGAGGCAGACACTGTATTAGGCACTTTGTCAACTACCTCACCTTTCATGGTTTGTAATCTTCCACGACTTTTCATTGCCTTGCTGACAAGTGATTTCACACAAACTACACCACACAACTAAGAGCACGGTGGGTTCAAGAACTCCTTCTGATTCACGGTTCAAGGGGATGGAGATGAGGATGTAGAGATAGGACAATTAGCACCAGGTTCAAGGGAGAAGCAAATGAATCCAAAAAGAGGATGGAGAATACTGGATCTTCTCAGGGGCAAGTACAGTAAGAATAGAATTCTGAGTAGCTTATAATGATCCCTTCTGGGAAACTGCTAAATAACACAACAACCACGTAATTTGTTACATCAATATGCCTACTGAAGTATTTGTGGGGAAATGCATAGATGTCAGCAACTAACTTTGGAATGGGTCCTATAAACTGGATAGATAGTTGGATGGATGGGGACTAGATAGATAACATTACAATATTATCACAATGTTGATTATTGATTCTAAGAGATGGGTTTATGGATGTTCTCTGTAGCATCCTTCCAACTTTCCAGCAGGCTTGAAAATTTTTGCAATCAATATTGGGAAATAATGCAAGTTATAATATAAGAAGGCAATAAAAAAGAAATATGCCTTTATCTTTCCCACTGGTCAATACAGAAGTTGGCTGGGATCTGTAAAGCCCATTTGAGTGTATGTGTGTTTGTGAGTGTTACTGAAAAAAAGGACCATTTGTAAGTAAAAATCCGTGAGTGCTGACCAGGTTCAAAGGACAAGTTGCTGTATTAGGCTAAAATGCATTTATTGCACAATAGTCTGCCCTGTCTCCTAGAGTGAAAGAAACTTTTGTTTATCTAAACCCTCTCTCTCCTCCCTCCCAGAACAAAAGGGCTGCCTGGTTCAGCCCCAGGAGTTCTGCTGGAAAGATCCTAGCCTGCCAAAGCCCTCTAGCAACCTGTGGAATCTTCCTCCCCTTACACCCAGTATTAACACAAGCTTCCAGCTAGCCTCACTGCAGCCGCCCTCTTTGCCCAGGGTGCGGGGTTGGGGGGAGGAGAGGGGGGGATTCTCAGTCCATTCTCATTAAACTTGACCTGAACCTGTCCTGGTCTGGTCTCCGGATAAACCAACCAACCCGTTTCAGAAGGCAGTGCTTTTGGAAATTGCAATTCATCTGATGCTTAAATAAAAACAGGCATAAAATGGAGCTACATAGTTTCTGAATGAATCTCACATGAAGCTATTGATCAGAAAGGGATAGCTTCCAACCTGAAAATCCCTCCGTAATTTTTGGCTCCAATACTTACAAAGAAATGTTTCGGGGAATGGATGACTTCATGATTATTTTGACTATGACAAAGCCATTATTGGAAGGCCAGGATTGATTCCAGGGACAGCCATCATTTATGTGGAAGCTGGCTTTACTAAGTAATGCTAGCAAGGTGGGTTATGCTGAAGAGTGTTTGAAGCACTTAATGCATCTCAATCAATACAACATATTTCAATTTGCAAAGTCAAGAGTGAAGGGTATTACCAGAAACAACTGCATAATAAAGCTGTTAAGTCATTGGAGACTTTATGAATGAAGTAACATCTGATTGATACATAGCAAGGGAAATACATGACAAAAAGTAGGAAATGGCTTTTATTCTTGAATCTGAGCAATGCACTTTGTGAAAGGAAGCAATTCACTTTAAAATGCCTTCCACCTATCTGAGTTCTTTTGAGTTCATTCAGGATTGAGCTTTAAAAAAATGAAGGAAATATAGAGCACTGAAAGCGAAATTTCCACATTCTCACCCAGGAGAATGTTTCTAAAATTTCTAAGTACCATGATGATTTAGAATGAACAAATTAGTAAAACCTTTGGATGTGTATTTTTCCCCTGGTATCAGTCACAGCAGAGAACTCAGGTTTCATGCTGGCCATGATTCCTTACAGGGAACAGACATTTGGAACTCATCCATTTCTCAGAATCTGTATCATGCGTAACCTTTATTATTTGTTATTGTACCCTTGTTAGTGACTAGTATTCCTTCTTCTTTTATATTCTTCTTTTTCATGTGTATTTTCAGGAATAAAACACTTAGGATGCTGTGCTTTCTTGCTCCAAGTCCTTCCTCTGTCCAGAAGCCCACGGTGAGGGCTGTTTCTGCGTTTACTGCTCCATCACTGGTGATGAGAACAGTCCCTGGCACACAGGAGCTCCATAAGTGTTTGATGAGTGAATGACTAAATGATGAATGACTATTACAAGTAAATCTGGAATTATTTTATGTTCAGAGGGGCTGAGGAATAAGATCAAATTGTTTCTGATACAACCTGTGATACTTCCTTCCTTGATGTAGCCTCTTCAGACTATCTTGTATTACACATTTCCAAATTCTAAAGAGCAATAAATTTACCTTAATCAAGTATTTTTTAGATTTCTTATCATGATTTATACCTGAAATAAAATATCACATATAGTCTCTTTAAAGCTATGTAGGTAAAGTCTTTAAAATAACTAAAAACACGGAGCTGTTCTAACTTCTCCATTAAGGTGAGGCCCATATCAAAACAAATCAAAATATATCCTCTCTCTTCTTTTTTTCAAATCTTTCCTTCAAGATTTAGTTCTCCTCCTTTGCACTTACTGAAAAGGATAGAAACAAAGGTCAATAAGATCAGTTTGAAAATTAATGTTTTTATGGCTTAAAGGCAAGAAGTAATTTCTTCCATTATCCTGTCTCCTTTTAACTTAATCTAATTTGATAAATATTGATTTTATATTGAACCTTTGCATAAAGGAGAGAAAGACGAACATATAGGTGAATTAGATGTGTTTCCTGAAGATAAAGAGTTTGCAATCTATACAGGGAGACAGGCACATGCTGGCTTATTTTTTACACAATAAATAGAAGAGGTAAAAAAATGTTCATTTGTTTTTCTTTCTGTCAAATTTAAAAAAGAAAAAGGCAATGTTTTTATATTGGAACTTAGATATTATATTTATTTTGCAGGAAAAAATAGTATTTTTATGTAACAGCAAATACCTACATTTGGCTAGAAATCACATTTTTTAAAAAATTAAATCATAGCTGTCTACATTAATGCAATTATGGGGTACAATTTACTGGTTTTATATACAATTTGAAATACTTCCATCAAACTGGTTAACATAGCCTTCACTGCATTTTCTTAGTTATTGTGTTAAGACATTTATATTCTACGCTTAGTAGCTTTAACTTGTACCCTTGTAAAATGGGCCATACCTGTGGTCCCACCAATTACCCTCCCTCCCTCCACCCAACCTCTCTCCTCCCCTCCCTCTCCTCTTTCCCCTTCTTCTTGGGCTATAGTTGGGTTACCGCTTTCCTATGAAACTGTGGGTGTTTATAAATTGGTTTCATAGTAGGGCTGAGTACATTGGATACTTTTTCTTCCATTCTTGAGATATTTTGCTAAGAAGACTACGTTCCAGCTCCATCCATGTAAACATGAAAGAGGTAAAGTCTCCATCTTTTTTAAGGCTGCATAATATTCCACGGTGTACATATACCACAACTTATTAATCCATTCGTGGGTTGATGGGCACTGGGGCTTCTTCCATGACTTAGCAATTATGAATTGTGCTGCAATTAACATTCTGGTGCAAATATATTGGTTATAAAGTGATTTTTGGTCTTATGGATATACACCTAGTAGAGGAATTGAAGGATCAAATGGCAGGTCTATTATTAGATCCCTAAGTGATCTCCAAACATCTTTCCAAATGGAAAGTATTACTTTGCATTCCCAACAGCAGTGCAGAAGTGTTCCCTTTTCTCCACATCCATGCCAATGTCTCTGGTTTTGGGATTTTGTGATGTGCGTTAATCTTACTGGAGTTAGATGAAATATCAAAGTGGTTTTGATTTGCATTTTCTCTGATGATTAAGGATGGTGAGCATTTTTTCATGTGTCTTGTGCCTGTCTTCTTCAAAGAAGTTTCTCTTCAAATCCCTTGCCCACACTGAGATGGGATCACTTGTTCTTTTCCTGCTAATATGTTTGTGTTCTCTGTGGATTCTGGTTATTAAACCTTTGTCAGAGACAACCTGCAAGTATCTTCTCCCATTCTGAGGGCTGTCTGCTTGCTTCGCTTACTGTGCTCCTGGCTATGCAGAAGCTTTAAAGTTTGATCAGATCCCAGTAATGTATTTTTGTTGTAGCTTCAATTGCCCAGGGGGTCCTCCTCATAAAATATGCTTCAAGTGTTTTCCCTGAACTTTCTTGTAGTACTGTAATAGTTTTATGTCTTAAGTTTAAATCTTTAATCCAGTTGAATCTAGTTTAAGAGGTCTATCTTAGTTAGTGGTGAAAGGTATGGGTTCAGTTTCAGTCTTCTACAGGTCACCAGCCAGTTCTCACAGAACCATTTGTCAAATAGGGAGTCTTTTCCCCACTGAATGTTTTTAATTATCTTATCAAAGATCAAATGGTGGTAAGTAGCTGGGTTCATCTCTTGGTTCTCTATTCTGTTCCATACATCTACCTCTCTGTTTTTGTGCCAGTACCATGCTGTTTGATCACTATTGTTTTATAGTATAGTCTGAGGTCTGGTAGCGTGATTCCTCCTGATTTCTTTTTATTTCTGAGTAATGCCTTGGCTATTTAAGGTTTTTTTCTGATTTTATACAAAATGAAGTATTATTTTTTCGAGATCTTTAAAGTATGACAGTGGTGTTTTAATGGGGATTTCATTAAAATTGTATATTGCTTTAAGTGGTATGGACATTTTGACAATGTTGATTCTTCTCAGCCACGAGCATGGTATAAGTTTTTCCATTTGTTAACATCTTCAGCTATTTCTTTTCTTAGAGTTTCATAGTTCTCTTTATAGAGATCTTTCACATCCTTTGTTAGGTAAACTCCCAAATATTTCATCTTCTTTGGCACTACTGTGAAAGGAATAGAGTCCTTGACTGTTTTTTCAGCTTGACTATTGTGGGTATATATAAAGGCTACAGATTTATCAGTGTTGATTTTGTAACCTGAGACACTGCTGTATTCCTTGATCACTTCTAAGAATTTTAGAAATCATATTTTTAAAGTTAGTGATACACTATTGACATTGGGGTGAAAAAGAAATCAGTATCAACATGTTATATTTACTTTATAAAAATTAAGAGAGTTTCAACTTTAAAATATTCATTTTATAACAAAATCTGCCATTAAATTTACTCTAATAAAACTAAAAATTTATTAAAAATGATTCTAAAATTCTAATTCCTTAGATATTAACAAATTTTCATTTATCATGGAAAGAATGTTCAAATAAAATATGTAATTATAAATAAAAACTCACTGATAGGCCGAGACTAAAAGTTTATTGGAAGGATTAATTTTTCATGATAAATGGTTTCTTCATACTAAGAGAATCATTCAATTTCAGAAAGATAAAACCTCAAGGAGCAGAAAGAAAAAACAATAAAAGGAAAATAATACATTCATTTGAATTCAGAAAAACAAAAGTGTAATAGTTCAAAAAACCATGACAGACTATATTAATTTTTATGAGAGAGATTAAAAGAAAAAAAAACAAGTAAAAATTACCATATCAGTACATAAATTAGAATATGCATAACGATTGATACATAACAATTTTCTATAGTAATACTATCAAGCATTAACCTTTTTCATTTTAAGTTAATCTTTTGAAAATATTTTATGTCTGTACTCAGCCCTACTATTAAACTAATTTATAGCTTTCATATGAAAGCTATAACCCAATTATAGCACAAGAATATGGGGAAAGGGGCAAGGGAGGGGAGGGAAGGGAGAAGGATGGGTAGAGGGAGGGTAATTGGTGGGGCCACACCTACGGTGCATCTTAGAAGGGTACAGGTGAAACTTACTGAATGCAGAATATAAAGGTCTGAACATAGTAACTAAGAAAATGCCATGAAGGCTATGTTAACCAGTTCGATGAAAATATTTCAAATTGTATATAAAACCAGCACATTGCCCCCCATGATTGCATTAATGTACACAGCTATGATTTAAGTAAAAAAAAAAAAGAAAGAAAGTATTTTATGTCATGAATTGCAAAGTATTTGCTAAATAATCCTGGAGTATCTGACAAATATTGATAAAATATGGGCAACTGGAAAGATTTAGGTTGGCTACTCATGAACCAAAATTTTATGAGTACACTATTCATTCACACATTATTCACAAAAGAGTATATTGGCATGGGAGTTAAGACACTTGGGTCTCTGTTACAAATGAAAACTCGTTCTCTGGGAGGATGTGGTATTACTGCTATCTAAAATTTTGCTCAAAGAACACAGAAGTTGAGGGCTTGGGTAAAAGTGCCTGATAGCTATGCCTGCACAAGTATTCCCCATGACCATTATACTAGAGGTGACTTTTGAATTCTCCAGAGGGGCACAGGCTCAGGTTATTATCGACTAGCTAGACCATGCTCATGTTACAGTGAAACACTTTCCAAGCCAATTTTTCTGCCACTCACATAATCGGCAACTCATCCCTAACTTGGGCAGGAAAGACGTTGCTGGATTATTTGTAATTATCTTATAGTTTTAAAAGAGAAAAACATAAATACAAACTCACCTGATGATTTTATTTATTACCTACCTAGGTTACATAAAATAATTAAAGTGTTTTTATTTACAGTTTTTTTTGAGGGGGACACTTCTCGAAGGAATCTCCAGGATGAAGCCCAGGCTTCCTCTTGTACATCTTACAGTCGCAAATGGTTTCTCTCCTTCCACTTTTCTCATTTCTTCTTCTGCAAACCGTGCAATCCTTTGTCCATTTTTTTTTCATTTTGCATTATGAAATGCATCTTCCCGCTTAGCCTCTCTCCAGTGTCAGAAGATGAAGGTCTTCACTTCTTTCTTGAATTTCTGTTCCTTACATTGCTCACAAGCTGAGTGATGAGATTTCTCCTGAAGGAAAGGTGTGTCTACACTTTCTCTCCACTCTAATTATCTAACTAGTAAAGGTTGAGCTGTTCACAACTACAACTTCTGTCGGCCAGAAGAATAATTTTTTCCACCACCTATAAGACCGTCTTGTAAATCTGTGCTCTCGGCAGTAGAGATCAGTTCTGTCCACTCTTCCCATAAACTTTGTGTATTCCAGAATAACTATTAGATTTTCTAAATAAACAGGCTCTTTCTTTTTTTCTTATTCTTTTTAAAATTTTTTTTTATTTTTATATATACATGTGTTAATTAGGTTTCCACTTTTAGCCTTCACAGAATCTAAAAGGCTTAAAATTTAATAATAATAACAATGTTTAAGATAAGGACTAGAACAAAAACCACATAAAGAATGAACAAAGATAAATACATTCAGAAAAGAAAACAGACGATTGCTGCATCGAAATATTAAGCAATATTAGTAATAATAATGCCAAGAAAGTAATAAACAGGCTCTTTCTTCCTATAACCTGTGATCAGCTGTGCTTGAGGGCCAAACAATGTCCTCAGCGTGGTCACCAACCTCTTTTCATGAAACTAGAGGCAGGTCATTTTCCTATCACATTTGTAGGCACGTAAGCTGTATTTCGAAAGTTATCTTCTTTTTCAGACCACTTGGAAAATCTTTCCTAGAAGCCTTAACTGCTATGTGTATTTTCATATTATAAAATCCCCAAGCAAGTTGAGGGCCTATGTAGAACACAACAACAACAATAACAACAACACAAAACCTGTTGGATGTCTTCTACCATCAGAGCGGAAACAGGATAATCATTACTACAGATGAGGCCCGACACAGGTTCGGAAATTGAGGCTAACACCTAATTCACTGGGGTTTTTTGTTGTTGTTGTTGTTTGTTTGTTTTGCAGTTTTTGGCCGGGGCTGAGTTTGAACCCACCACCTCCAGCATATGAGGCCAGCGCCCTACTCCTTTGAGCTATAGGCGCTGCCCAATTCATTGTTTTTTGTTTGTTTGTTTTGTTTTGTTTTGTTTTCAAATCTACCAGGCTATCTTTTTTCCTTCAGCTCCCTTTTATGAAACAAACACAGGTTTTGAAAAAATAAAAGCTTTTCCAAAAATACACTAGCATGTTTCTTTGAGGAAAAAAAAATTATGCCTTTTAACACACTCAGTATAAATAAGAATAGGAGATAGTTCTTCGGAGTTGAATTGGAGCTAGTCATTCATGTTTCTGATGATACATTAAATGATGGTAAGGATGACAGTGAAAAGATTATCTAGATTAGAACTTCTTAAACTTCACAGTGCCTGCAAATCAGCCAGGGACCTGTTTAAAATCCAGGCCAGGTTGGGACTTGTGAGTCTGCATCTCTGAGAAGCTCTAGGGCGATGCTGGGGCTGCTGGCTTGGAGAGGCCAGGTCTACTAGGTGCCCGGGAAGCTGTTTGGACAAAAGCCTGTACTTCAGAAACAACTTTTTTTTTTTTTTTGCAGTTTTTGGCAGGGACTGGGTTTGAACCCGCCACCTCCAGCATATGGGGCTGGCGCCCTACTCCTTTCAGCCACAGGTGCTGCCCAGAAACAACTTTGTATGGAAAACCATCCCTGGAGGTAAGGAGACTATCCCCTTTTCAGACTAGCTTTATGGAAAAGAAAAAAATAGTCAATAACCAAGCAGATGGCAGCAACACTTTCTATAAATCATGTTCTAGGCCACCGCTGAGAACCACACCCACGGCTTCTGTGAGTAGCCTATGGTGCTGCTGGGTCCCTAAGAAGGTGTCAGGTGCTGCCATCCGTCTCCTATTTGAAAAGGATGTAGATGTCTAATATGTTTCCGCAAAGGTTTTTAATCAAACATGGCCAAATGTGGATCCTTAACAGCCTCATTTTCATTTGTCACACAATTGCATTATATGGAACCGTTTCTTCTCAATGGGAGAGGGAAAAGTCAGTGAGAAACGTTTCTAGGATTTCGCCTGCTCCTGCCAGATAATATTGGAAGATGACATAAAAACATCAAAAGAATTATTTTTTTCTTAGAATTTTCGGGATCTTACAGAGTGATGAAAATTCCGACTTAAATAGTTAATTGTTTCTCAATGAAGACTCTTAAAAAGCACTAGATTGCTGTCTTCCAATTTTCTTTAATTTTGGAGACCAATGATTAAATTTTCTACATTGCCATTTCTCTGAGAAAGGAAGTATAATTTTTCATTCATGCAATTCATTTTATGTGCTTCCCTAGAAAGCAGTAAAAGTGAGTTTTCCTCATCAATATTATTTTTTCTAAGCCAGAACAGCTTTGGTTTATTCACTTAATTCTGGACCGTCACTGTCCTTTGGGATTTAAGGACAGTAAATCTCAGGATTTCTGAGACATAACAAAATGCCTGGGTCATGGATATCCATGGTCTGGGAAGCAGAAGTAGTTTCTTTCCCACTTAATATAAACATGGGATGGTGTAGCCACGTTCTGTTATAATATTAAATGAATACTTTTTAATCTCTTACTAATGATAACATACAGCAAATAATTTGTTAGAAGCAGGCATATCCCATAATTGAAAACTTACTCTCTCATAGATGATTGGTTCAAAGCAAACAAGATGACATTTTCTTAAAAACTATTATTGGACTCTTGACCAACACGGGTTTGAAGTGCGTGGGTCCACCTATACTTGAATTTTCCTCCACCTCGGCCACCCCTAAGGCAGCGAGCAAATGCTTCCTCTTCCTTTTCCCCATCAGCCTCTCCAATGTAAAGACAGAGAGGATGTATAGGAAATATGTTTTATCTTCCTTATGACTTCCTAACACTTTCTTTCTCTAGCTTGTTTTCTTGTAAGAATACAGTATATAATACATATATTAATAATATAAAAAGTAAGTGTTGATTGTTTATCACAAAAGCTCCAGGTCAATAGTAGCCTAGGAGTAGGTAAGTTTTGGGAAAGTCAAAAGTTATACATGGATTTTTGATTGTTTAGCAGGTCAGTGCTCCTAATTTCCACATTGTTTGAGGGCCAAACGTATATTGGGGACTTTTTCAGGAATTCAAACATTTATATTAAAAGTTCACACCAGTTCTAAAAAAAAGGAGCAGATACATTTCACTAAGAAACCTAGGGTTCAGGGAGGCGCCTGTGGCTCATCGAGCAGGGCGCAGGCCCCATGTACTGAAGGTGGCGGGTTCAAACCCAGCCCTGGCCGAACTGCAAAAACAGAAAAATAGCCGCGGGTTGTGGTGGGCGCCTGTAGTCCCAGCTACTCAGGAGGCTGAGGCAAGAGAATCATCTAAGCCCAGGAGTTGGAGGTTGCTGAGAGCTGTGTGATGCCATGGCACTCTACCAAGGGCGATAAAGTGAGACTCTGTCTCTACAAAAAAAAAAAAAGAAGGGAAAACCAGGGTTCATCAGGTAAAGCTATCAATTTTACCTACTAATATTAACAAGAAGAGCTAACATTTACTGAGCACTTACCAAAAGCATTCTCTGTATGAACACCCTTATTCTTTGCAAACACCTTATGAATCAGTTACTATTATTATCTTATTTTAAAGACAAGGAACCTGAGGACTAAGGGAACAAGAAGTGAAGCAACTTGCTCACAGTCTCAGAACTAAGAAAAGAGGAGCCTCTTTGATCCCATCAAGATCAATCTGCTTCAAAACCTTAGGCTTAACTACTAACTTAGAATAGGAGCAAAAGGTCAAAATATTTTAATAAATTTTCTTTGATGTTTGCTCTCAATGCGAATGTTTTTTTTTTTTGTATTTTATTTACTATCTGAATTTTATCATATTGTGTTTCAGGAAAATTTTTCTAGTGTTCAAAGACATGAAGTCAGGATCTGATATTTGTTTTAGGACCTACACCCAGGCATGTACCGCACCTGTCAAATGTCTGTAGGTGGAAGAAGGTCGCTGTTGCTCTTGTGTCTGTGCTGCAGTGAGACTTGAATCATCACCAGTATCAGAGACTACTGGGATGGTGAAGGAAATATGCAAAATCAGAATGGTATTCACTGTCTTCCTCTACCGATGTGTTGGGTTTGCTAAAAACAGCCCCGATTTTGCTTGAATTGTAAACTAAGCAAACAGAAGTAGAGGATACATAAGGAACAGATGTTGATTTTTAAAAGACCATTTATCCATCATCACTTTTTTTTATATAATCAGCTGAAACGAACATTCAATCCCTTTTCTTAAAATTGCTTAAAGTTCCATAAATTGTTTAAAATCCATCTAAGACTCCAAGGTGAAAATGGAGAATTTATTTTGAAAACTCTAACTATACTGTAACTACTATTTGGTAAAGTTATTTGTAGATGGTCAAATTATTTTTAATCCTATAGGACCAAGAATGTTCAGAAGTATGTCCCATGCATGCTGTGGCAACACCATGACACAGGTATACCAGGGCTAGTTAATGCGTCAAGCTGCATTCTACCTATTCTAGGTAATAAACAATGACATCCTGTGTTCTGTTCTATATGAACAGTGGATATTGAAATTCTCTGGCAGAAATAAGTTGAAATTGGTATAAATACCTCTAAACAAATGAATAGTTTCTTTCTAAATGGGAGAAATAGGGCATGAAAATTCAGAAACTAAGAAAATACTGCACCTGCTGGTTCCGAGATGTGGACATTAGGCAAGTAATTAAAACCCCAGGCCTCAGTTTCCATTTGAAAAAACGGGAATAAATCTGAGGATAAAGTAACATATATGTGTAGATATATGTATATACGTTGCGTAGTGGTATAATACATACAAGGTGTCCACAAAGTTCAGATGCAATTAAAATAGCCCTGTATAGACCACTTACCACACACCAAGCAGTCAGCGAATTGTAACTGCAATTACAATTTGTAGAATCATTAAGATTATCTAAAATTAGCTGCAGTTTTCCAAAATGGATTTCTGGACAGTATCAATCAGTAAAGCACACTGTAATTTTCTATGGGTTAGAACACAGCAGAACAAATGACTGAGCCAAGTAGGAGATAATTATAAGGTCAACCAATTTCTAAAATGATTTTGAAAGGCATCAAATATGGCTCACAACTCCTCTAATTTTTTTTTAAGATTTACTCTTTAGCTGAATCATAACTAATTATATTATTGGTAGGTAATAAAATTCAAACAATGTCTCCCTGGCCATGGCTGGATATATGTATCTATAACAATTAGGCAAATGTACACACAAAAGTCTTAACAAAAAAATGCTTTCAGTATGAAAGGGGTGATTATGTGAAATGGTAACTTCCTCCTATATACATCAGTGAGATCAGCTTCTTGGTTCACCGACCTTTTGTAGTTGTTTTTCTTTGATTTAATTTCCCCATATATTTCAACCTTATATTCTGTCGCTCTAGATTTTTTTCTTTTTAAGTTATGGGTTCAAGAAATTAATAGGAGTAAAAAAAAGTCAAAGCAATTTAAAATAATGCTTAAATGAATCTATATAAATGCAAATGTTTACATATTATTTTACTGAGTTCTGAGGTATGGCATAGATTTTAGTGGCCTACAAAATATTTGTTCTTCCTTTCTCTCTGAAATAAACAGAGCCTGTGTTTAGCTGTGAACACGACCACCTAGCTGAAACACTTCATTTCCCATTTTTCTAGAAGTCAGGACTATGTCTTGGCCAATGAGAAGTAAAAGGAAGTGTAGATTTTTTAAAAGGAAAGTCTCTTTTAAAAGAAAGGTGGCATATTACTTTAAAATTTCATCTTATTTTTGAAGTATAGATGTGATAGCTGGAGCTCCTGCAGCTATACTGGGCTATAGCAATATCAATCAAATTCTGCGGTGGACAGATTATTTAAAGGAGTGTGGGTCTCCCAGAAACATGGAGATGCTGTGTCAGGCCTAGCCTACCTCTAAGATTTTTTTTTTTATTTGTAAAAGAAATAAGACACTATTACTAAAGCTCAATGTTCTATCTCCTGCAGCTGAATCTAATCCTAATCAATACATAGTTATTTTACATAAAGTACTCATTTCAAGAGATGTTCTATCCATACTGAATTTCTTTTAAGTATGCCACTTATTTTTTTCTCAGAATTCATCACTCATACTAACAAAATAACAGCTCAGAGAAACCCTATAATAAACAAAAAAATTTAGCTTCATTAACTCTGTATTTTCAAAATTATGTGATCATAGATTTTTTTTTAATGGTATAACATTCATTAACATCCTTGAGCATTCTTTTAATATAATTCACTGTGGGAAATGTCAATTTGTATTACTGTACCTTTGAATTGCCATTTGTCATGGACTGTCCATATACTCCTGCCTCTTACTCATTCATCGCTTGGGGGAACTTGTCTCAGGTTTTTTTCTTAGAACCTGACAGAGCCCGCAGTTCTATAGTAATTTTTACCAGCTTTTCCACTGGTGCATCAGACTGAGAATCTTTTCCTTCTGTGATATGCCGGCAATCATTTTGTCTGAATTTCAATAAAGTCTGCTAGATTTTTTGAGCTTATTACCCAGAATTGCTAGATATCATCTAGGAGTAATAATTTTTGCTTTATGTCTAGATAAATGTTTGAGTCTCAAATAGCCACTAATGACAGTGGTCCCAAGAATATAATTTTTGTTATAGCACTTTCAAGAAAAAGCTTTTTTGACATTTACTATAAAACTGACATTGACACTACCATCTATGTCAGAAAGAAAATTAACAAGGAAACAAAGTAAAGATTTATGTTATACACAAGAGCCCTGGCCCAGAAAATGTCTATTAAATCACAGCATTATTTTTTTCAAAAAAGTTCTGAGATTCACATTAAAATCACTGACTTGAACAAAGCCTATCAAGATACTATTTCTTCTTCTACAGTTGTAAGTTGTCTAGTGTACATTTTTAAAATGTTCCCACCTATCTATCTAGTGACAAATTACTTTATACCAAACTTTTCTTCTGTAAAATCAATATGCACTTAAGATCCATTTCCATAAAGGCCATCCTTAGGAGGGATACTTCTTTGGAAAAGTAAAAATAAATAAAGTTAAAAAGAATAAGTGAGGGCCCCTCTGAAAATGAATGGCCAGCAGTGATACATGAATGTCCAAGGTGGAGGCTTTATCCTGTGTGTGTAAAACAGGCCAGAGGCTATAATTTAGTGGGTGAGACATAGGCTTTCAGCTGTTTTTGTCATTGTTGTCCTTTATATTTACTGAGTTTTTTTTTTTAAACATCTCTTTAAGTAAAATTGTTTCAGAAATAAAATGATGACTTGTTCATTTAGAGAACTCTAGCAACTTAAAAAATATTCTTAAAGCTGGCACTAAGGATGGGTCCAGGCTCAAGTAACGACATTATCCCTGAACAGATGACACTATCTAACAGGCCATGATGAACCTGCTGGGGACACAGGTTCAGCAGGGCTGGATTTTCAAGAAAAGCCTGAAAAATTGAATGCTCTGATTTAAAAGTATTGGCAATTAAATCATAAAAGAAAAATACAACAGGAAACAAACAAACAACAACAATAATAACAAAAAACAACCTCGCAGGCTAAAAGTCCAATGAAAGCAAAACAATACAATGTTAGCGGGTGGGAACTTCCAATCTGGTTCCAGGATGCAGGTTATTTACCCTCTCCACGCCTCGGGGAGGAATCCTTTTCTATGGTTTTCTGGTGCCTCTTTGATAACTGGCTCTTGCACAGGCATTATGTACCTTCTTTGCCCTGCTACTATATGGAATTTAAGAGAAGATTTACTGTGATTTGATTACAACCTCTTATCTGCACATATGCCATTCAACCCATCTATGATCAACCTTCTTAAAATAGTCTAGTCCTTCAGAGGTAGATTAAATCTACCTGTCTCAATGTGCAAGTTGGGAAACATTTTAAGTCATTTTCTATAAATCTTCTCCCCTTTGTCCCACTGCAAAAAGTTCTCTGTCCATCTTTTTCCCATTCCCTCCTCTTCCTCCTCCCACAATCACTAAAATGGGTATTAGCTCCTGAGGTTGGACCCTGGGCCCTCAAGGCAGATGCACGGGGCTCACTACGTCCTCTGCCACTTACCCACCAGGTGACTCCGCACCAGACACTCTCTCTGTGTACCAGTGTCTTTATCAGTAAAATGGGCTTGAAGTAACAGAATAACAAATTAAACAGAGTAACAAATCAGAGTTTTCTGTACCCCAACACTAGGCAAACAACAGCAAAGTCTACTCACTTTATCAGTGCACGGCTCTAATTCTCAGAATTTGAGTTAGAATGTCATTCATTGCTCTTACTACCACCTCTGAGGGCTTAATACATCAAGCTTTATCCTAGATGTAACCTTAGAGTTAAAAGGTGTAGTGTGCTCTATGTGGTGAGTGCCAATACTACAACCTTCTTTATTCTAGATATTGTATTCTTTTCCTGTTGTTTGGAATCACATCTGCCTTAGAAAACAAGGGAATCCTTTTAATGATTCATATTAAGTTCATTGACAACATCAGACTCCTAAACCTTGATTTTTTGCATCCACATACAGAACTTCCTAACTCACATCTTCCAAACCTCAGTCAGAAAGATACCGCATGGACAGGAGAGGCCTGGGGAGGTGCTGATTACAGGATATAAAATTCTCATTTGACAGGAGGAAAGTTCAAGAGATCTATCATACAACATGATGACTACAGTTAATAACAATGTATCGTACACTTAAAAGTTGCTCAGGGCTTGCCACTGGTAGCTCAGTGAGTAGGGCACCAGCCACATACACTGAGGCTGGCAGGTTGGAGCCCGGCCCAGGCCTGCTAAACAGCAATGACAACTGCAACCAAAAAATAGTTAGGCATTGTGACGGGTGCCTGTAGTTCCAGCTACTCAGGAGGCTGAGACAAGAGAATTACTTAAGCCCAAGAGTTTGAGATTACTGTGAGCTATGACGTTACGGCACTCTACCAAGGGCAACATAATGAGACTCTGTCTCAAAAAAAAAAAAAAATTTGCTAAGAAAGTAGATTTTAAGTGTTCTGACCACCAGAAATGATAAGTATGTAAAGCATCGCATATGTTAATTAGCTTAATTTAAACATCCCATATGTATACATGTTTCAAAACAAAACAAACCATACACACACACAACAGCAAATCCCATATTTCTTATAAATTCATCTCTGGAGCATGGTAGCTCACAGTACGTTCTGAGAGTTATTACACAAGGTCTGTTATCAAACACATACTACGTTAGTATAAGTCAAGGAGAGGCTGATTCCAAGAGAAAGATCAGAATTGAGTATCACACTGGAAGTCGTTCTCAATCCTTATAGGTCTGTGGGAGGCAATGCCATAGACTGTCATTCAATCGCCACTCATTACTAAAGAAGACGGCTCAGGTCAGTCTCACAGCAGACAAGAGAGCCAGGGTGAAGTCCAAAGTGGGCGGATGGCTTCTGAGCAACCTGCTGTGGTAGCTGGGCCTTTGGAAATGGCCTAAATTATGATGCTTTCTCAGTATTTGCTGCTGCCCACACGTGCACCATGAATCAAGGGACAATCACTTCATATGCCAGGGTGACAGCAATGAATATTCGTCACAAAGAAACGAAATGCAAAGTGACTGTGCTCAATTTTCTGAACCCCATCTACACATCAAAATACTCCTGGAAATTTTGAAAAGAAAACACTGTAGTTACTATTTTCCTCATTTTAACTGACAATGGGAGGAATACATAAATGTGAAATGGTATTTCTATTGTCCTAAAGACTTGGATTTGGCTTTTAAAATCAGATCTCTAGAACATTTTGTTTCTCCTTTTCTTAGAATAAGGACATGTTTTGTTCAGTAACAATTCTAAGTCTAACCTCCTGCCATAGATTGCCGTGTCCACCACTGCTGCCTAAGCCTTTTTCTCCAGGCCAGGAGACCACATTTTGACACTGATGGTAATTTACTTGCTCACAGAATTGAATTCTTTTGTATATTACCTGTCACTTCCCTCCGAATATCAGTTTATTAGGATTTAAACTAGAATTGTGGAACCAGATTGCTTCTTTGGGGATGGTTAAGCATACAAAATGGATGTTGTGTGAAGTCTGTGAGAGCTAGAGGCCACTGGTGAACTCATCAATGAGTTATGGGGCACAGAAATCAGGTTAATGGGGTTAATGCTCGAATTTTCACAGTGTCCTAAGGTAACTGACTTCTTAATATATTAAATAAGACATAGTAAGTCCACCGCCAAAGCAAAACTATGTATTTTTAAACACACACATAATGTATAGGTAAATGTATAGACAGCATTCTGGAGGGATATACCCAAAGTTAATGAATGTGTTTGCCTCTGGGGAGGAGAGTGGGATTGGGTGCTGGTCAAAGATGTTGACTTCATCTCTCTTCTTTACAGTTTTCAGAGTAAGAATGTATTCATGCATTATTATTGAAATACAAAAGAAAGAAATTTATAAAAATTTTCCTTAATAACTTAAAAAATGAGGCCTTGGCAAGATTTCCTGCCACACCAGGGAATGAGGCTTCCCTTTCATGCAAGGAGAAAACCATGGTCCATGGCTGTGTCTGTCCTCTGCCTCCTCCAGATCTGAGAGCTTAACTCCCCACCTCCCCTAGTGAATGTAACATCAAACTTCCCAACGTTTATGGCACTGGTTAGTCTCTTTGAACACTGTTCCGCCTTTGCCTCTCTCTGTTTAAAGGATGGCTATGAAGAAGTAGACCCTTAGGAGGTTCTTACCATTGGCCTTGAATATTTTAAAGCATTGAAACAAGGAGATTAATGGTAACATGACTCCCAAGTATCACATTCTGATTTGGATAGTGCATTCCAAAAACCAAATAGAGATCTGCCCCAGCTAAATGTGAAAGATGTGGTGGATTAATATGCAGAAGCACCTGAATGAATTATACATCTGAAACTGAACACACTCCATGACAACACACTGTTCAATCATCTCACATCCTCAGTGCGGATGGAGATCTAAGGGCAGTGGAGGGGGCTTTGAATTAAGTTAGAAACCTTAGATGGGTTTTAGTTGCAGAATGATTGGGGCAAATTAATTAACCTTGATAATCTCATTTTTCATGGCACATAATACCTACCTTGTCTATCTTATGGAGTTATCTGGAGAGATGCAAGTGTTTTTGAAAATGCCCTGAAAGGCCAATCACGTGAAATAGGTTATTTACTTTTTACTTGGTGTCTTTGAGGGTGAGTAGGAGGCTCCTTTTGTTCTTACCTGTCCTGGTAGAAAATCTGTCTCCATGCAACTTTCTAGAAGACATGATGGTATTTTTTTGTTTTTGGACATTTTTCTTAATCTAATTTGAATTTTCTAGATTATTCTCTGAGGATAAAAGGATATCTAGCTGCATTTTTCAGCAGTTTAAATTTCAAATTTCTGCAGTAAGAAGGCCCATCATATTGTATAGGACCTGTGGTCAGCAGTACAAAGAGAACTATTTGCTGGGCACCCTTCCCTGTCACATCATAGGCAATTCCCTGGGTCCAGAAGGAGATGATGTCAAGTCTACTTTCTCCCTAACCAGTTGATCACATGACAGATCACCAACCTTTCTGAGCGTGGGCTTTATTGCCTATACAAAGGGGTAAAACCTCATAGGCTTGTGGTGAAAAACAAATGAGATGATCTGTATTAAAAATAAGCATGGAGGTTTTGGAGAGTTTTACGAATGGTAAAAGGAGCAACAGAAAAGAGGAAGCCTTCACCATGTGTCTGCCTGCCAGTTACAGCCACCAGGATACCTGGTGCCCCAAACTGCATGGGAACAGATGGTGTTTGTAGGTTGGAATCTTTAATCACAAACATTTGTCTCTGATCAAATCACTCCTTTCTGCCCAGACTCTGTCCATGATCTCTGTGGTCTCACATTAAACTAAAGCTCTGTTGCCTGGTATTGTCTGATGCTAAGCCTCTCTTCCACTTTTATGTCCCATTGACGGACCCCATTCTTTGGTTAAAATAAACTGCTTGCCATTCATTAAACATTCTCTCGCACTCCCTACCGCACTCTTTGTCCACTGCTTAGAACGTCCTCTCAGTTTTACACGTCATGGCCTTTAAGACTGAGTCCAAATACCACTTCATTATTTTTATCTGAGTCCTACATTCCTAAGTAATCTCTCTCATCTTTAAAATTCCTTAGCTTTGCCATTTTACTATTTCTACCTTTTAGTATCATTATCGATACATATAATTTATCAATATCTTGACAGTTATACTGTATGCTCTTGAAGGTGGACATCTGTTTCAGCTTCATAGCAGCTACGGTTCAGCCCAAAACTACCATTAAAACGACTCCCTGAATGTGCGCTGAATGAATGGATGAGGTGAACTACACTAGGCTCAGTGGGTACAGATAAGAGAACAGCAAACAGGAACCTCCAAGTCGAACCCTCCTTAGGACAGTGGACAGTTGAGATAAAAGACAAGATTAGCCATCTGTGAAATTCAGAAGGAGAAATATCTAGTAATGATTATGTAATTGTATAGTTAAGTTCTTAAATGCAAAGATATTTTTCTGGAATTCAAGTTCACTATTGTCATCTGGTTTGCTCTGCCCCGTCTAAATTCTATGAAGTCTAACTTGAAATTTACATATAACACGCTGTCACCATTAAGTGCATGGGACGGATTGTTTGTAAATGTCAGGGTTTGCAGTTTACTAAGGATAGCAGGGCTGAGAGAGGGATCTGGAGAGGATTGACCCCCCACTCCAGGGTTCAGCTCAAGACTAATGAGTGATGTCAGGAACAGGACGACCTGGCGGCCACTGGGATTTGATGACTTGGACAGCTTCATTCTAATGCTGCAATTCTAATCTCATGGATATCTCTCCGGCTCTTTTGATCTATCATTAAGGCTGTGTCAAAAGTATCACTTGATTGGATCTAAAAAGATTCTTCAAAGGGCAAACATGGAAATGAAAGGTAAGTAAGATGTGTTCTCTGTGTCTCACGGTCGTCCTGGGCGCTGACAGACTCTTGAGTCGCGGTCTCACTAGCGTTTCTGGGATGATCCGTGAAGCACAAAACTACAGTGTGACATCTTCCTTCTTGTAACCCTGTTTATCATTCACTTCTGACAGCAAGAAATGCTGCCGACTGTGTTGTCAACTATTCCCCAGGCTGCCGCCTCCCACCATCCTTCCTTTTGTTACTGAGGCATTGGCTGTGGCCTACGAGTGTTAGGGGAGCTGCTCTCAGGTGCAAAGGAGGTTTGAGGTTTGTGTACTGGGCTGGTGGAAGGATTCTGGCTTCGAGCTTCCTGCAGAGCGTGGGATTCCGCCTGCAGCTCCCA
Source organism: Arctocebus calabarensis (assembly GCA_963573935.1). Taxonomy (NCBI): domain Eukaryota; kingdom Metazoa; phylum Chordata; class Mammalia; order Primates; family Lorisidae; genus Arctocebus; species Arctocebus calabarensis. Next base: position 36,894 of record CAUYON010192345.1, read on the forward strand.
ACCAAGGAAAATAGTGGAATAGAAATAACGTAATCACAGAGCTTCTTCTTATATTTTTATCAATTGAATTATATTTATAGTCTGCCAGTTTTTTAAGAAGGGGGTAGAGTGATTTGATATGGCTCCATTCAGCAATCACTGTGCCAGACTTAGATGCTTGGTTATGTAACGGAATAAAGAAGAACATGCTTCCTCTACAGCTACACCCTTTCTTAGTCTGAGGATATTCTTTGTTTTTGAGACAGTGATGAGATAGGACTAAAACTTGTGATTCCTGACATTTTGTTAAGTGTTCCTATTTGTCGCTTGTGAGAAATTGCTGGCTGGGCGACTGGTCAACAAGCTTCTCCATAGAAAACCAGTACACCACTCAGCTAAAACTCAAGTTCATGCCAGGTGATTGGCTCTAATCTGCAGCCAGCTGCATCCATAAAATACCATCCGTGCCTGCACACACGGCATGGACCAATTTTTTTCTCTACTACTGTATTTCATCAACTCAAAACAAGTGGAACCGACATAATGCAATTTGGGCAATTTGGATCCTGGGAGTTTATTACTTTGACACTGAATCTCCCACTCTCCTTCCCTTTAATTCCTTAAACCCTGAACTACAGTAATTCACCTGTGTTTATTGATCCTTCTGAATTGGAGGGTTTCTACGTTTTTGATTGTGTCCTTTGGAAATAAGTACATCCTACATTGCAACCTGGTGCACACACCAACACATTCAACTGAGAATACATTTCGTGCGATAATACCCTCACTCCATCAGAAGTATTCCGATGTTTTCTGTTCAATACTGTTCTAGGTAAAAACAAATGTTCTTCCTAATGCACTAAGTTCATTTCTAAGGTTAAGAAACAACTTTTATTCATCTCTGTCGCTTTGAGTGCCACTATGCAAAGAAGAAAGTCAAGAAATGTAGTGAAATAAATGGATTTCTTTCTCAGTACAAAGAATAATCTTGCAGACTGCATTGCCCAAAAAGATATTTGGATTTCCCCTACTGTGTTGCAGAGAACAGAGTGGGCATTTGTCAGTTACTTGGACTATAGAAACCTATGAAAGATTCTGGTTTCAGTGTTTTCATTGAAGGGAAGAATAAGAAAAGGGAAGAAAGGCAGATCTGGCTCTGTTCATCCTCAAACAAAAGGTATAGCAACGTGCTGGCACAGAGGCTCTGAAAAATGAGATCTGCCTAGTCTCATGTTGGCCAGCAAGAACGCATGTGATTTATATTTTATCGTTGCTAGATGAAATATTGCTTAAAGGAGAAGCATGTTAAAGTCACAATGGCAATTTAAGGTAGAACATCACTTCTCCCTTGGCGTCTAGCCCCTCTACCTGAATCTTCAGCACATTGACCTTCTACATCTCCAAGTAAAGAAAAGGAACTTACTAGCCTAGAATCAGAGCTGGCACATACTATCCATTTGCTTTTCCTGCTACATTGCCTTTAGACATACAACCGAGTGTATGCATTGAACTAAATGCTCTTTTATTTTAAGAAGATTTCCCTACGAGAATTTATTCGAGCTGTACTCAGGGTCACTGAGAGCTTGGTCTGCCCTGGGTATTGGTGTTAGACAGGGGGATAAGAAGAAGTGATACCTCAACAGCTCTCAGTCCAGTTGGCGAGGCAGCCACATTCCCAGGAGGCTGTGCTCCTGTAAGCCAAGTGCTGTGCCCAGGGATACAGCCACTCCACTCTTTCTGCCCCCAGGTGACCTTTGAGCACAGCTTTGGAGAGTAAGCAGGAAAGATAAAGGACATTCCAGTGGGTGGGACTATGGAAAGTTGGCTGTCTGGAGTGGTATTTTAGGGAATGCTTAGTAGGCAGGTGTTTTGACTGCTCATTAATGGTCTATGATGCCAGTGGTAGAACATGCTGATATTCAGTTGAAAAGACACTGGTTTGGTGGTAGGGAGCTGGGTATTTATTGAGCATTTAAACACACACTACTTGTTTCTTTCTCTAATTGCTGAGTGTGTGCAAATCTTGCCCTGCCTCTTTGTGCGTGATGTGGAATTACACAGCCAGAAGGGGGCTGGGGTTATTTACCCTCAAACCCCTGATTTTATACATGAAAAAACAGAAATGTAAGTCATTTCCTTAAAAGGGTCTTTTCCCAGGGATTGGAGAGAATGCAGCCTATTTGCATATAGATGGAAAGCCCTCTTCCACTGCTGCTGTTGTGCAGACTGGCTCTTAGTCAAAAAGAAAAACAGCTCACTGTTTATTTAAATTGAGCAGGAAGGAAGTGCGGGAGCACTTGGGTGTACCCGATAATCACACTATTCAGGACACAGAGGAATGTGGTGTAAAGGTAGCTTTGATTTGGACACCTTCCAAGGGAAGTGAGCTACAGAGTTACCAGGCGGACTTGGTAACGAGGCAGTGTTGTGGAGAAAGTAGTGACAAGCCACAGCCTCCACATTCTACCAACTCTACCAAGGTATCTGTTACTTTGAGGCGTGAACAGCACACATAAAAGGTTGTCCTGCCCATAGAATTTTAAAAACAAAAGTTCTCCTCAGCTAGTGTGCAAAAATTCCTCCCTTAGTAGCAGTGAGCTTGGGGGCAGTTTCCGTAAAATGTCTGGGAGGACTGAGTGACGAGGCTCTGTAGCTTGTGAAATTTGCACAATGGGCCCATGGGTAGCTTCTCTTCTGCTAGGGAAGGCTAGGGGGTCTTCTTGGCGTGTTCCAGCGAGGATGAATGCAACAGAGCGTGCCTACATTTGTACAAATGAAGACAAATGCTGTGTATTTTGCAAAGGGAAAAAAATAGGAATTTGAAATTGCACAAGCAGCCATGAAATTCTAGATGTGCTTAATGGTAGCGCCGGACTCCAATTTGCTTCCTGCACAACGTGGCAGCTTTATTCTTAGTTTGACAAAATTATAAACAAAGAACAAAAATATGACAAAAGGTAATTGGCTGGCAGCTAACCTGTGGAGAAGCAGGGCTTCTTCCAGAGCTCGGGGGGGTCGGCAGTACAATGGATGGGCCACGCAAGCTCACGCGGCTGTTCTTTCTCAACTGATTTCACCAGGAGACATTCAGTGACAGATTCTGCCCTAGACCTCAAGCAGGTACAGTTAATTATTTTCCTCATTTCCATAAGGTCACAAGCAAAACACGGGCATGACAACTGAGAAAAAGTGTAATGGTCTTTTGCAGACAAAGTAGGCCACGTAAGGAGGGCTGATGCCTGTCTGCCTTCTGGACAGGACGCTACATGAGGGGGAAATCCCCATTCTAACTGCTTTCAAAGGCTTGCTGCTTAATTCCTGATGGAATACCAAAAAAAAAATTGCCTTGAATCTATAGAACATCTGATTTCATTGCTATGGCACTTAGTGAATTATGATCTAGAAGGCTGCGGCAAAAGATCCCCCCCCCAGCACAAGGCAGCTCTGCATCTGGGTTGGGTACCTCCAGCCCTCACATTCGCAGCTGAACTTCTGACTTCATTTCCAGGCAATGGATATTTGCCAGACTACCTTCGAAATGACAAATGATTCCTTTCCCTAAGACTCTCAATAGTTCCTTCAGTATCTGGGATATTCTTTCTATAACTGGAGATAAAATTGTGGAAGATGAGTTCTCATTTTTCTGTTTATGTTTCTTAAAATGGCCAGGACCCTTTCCAATATAAGGTCAGGAATAGAAATATATTTTAAAAAATCAGACACAAAGAAAAATGGTTCATTTCAGTATCCTGATGGCATGCTTGTTCAATTGATCAAGAGGGTATTGATTTAGAACTTAGTGGGGAGGGCTTTGAGGACAGACCACCAGTAGGGGCTGGAAGAACCTCCTGGTCCACCCAGATCAAAAGTGTGAGAATCAATATCCTCCACTGATCGTCACCTTTCAAATAAAGGAGTCAAATGATTACAGATGAAGATCTCAGAAATTATCCGTTCAGTATCTTCCACACAGAGTCGAGAAAACGCACAGGTGAAATGGTTGCGCAGAGACTCCTGTTTGCTAAGGGTGCCTTGGCCTTGGCCCTGTGTCCTGACACCCTGCTCTGTGCTCTCTTCTGAGCAATGCTGCTTTTATCTCCCAGTGACGTGGAACGAAGCAGTAAATAAAGAAATGTTGCCTAGTGCTGCCATTTTTTAAATGTGCCTTTAAAATCCAAAGCCCACATTAAAAAAAAAAAAAAATCTCAAACACAAAGAAAGGCAATTTGGAAAACCTCCATGAAATGAATAGGGAAATTTGCCACCTCCTCACCCAATTGGTACTAAATGTTCTGAAATTAAGATGGAGGAACCACCAAGCAAAGTATGGTTGCTTTAGAGTGGTGAGGGGGTGCAGGTGGTTGTGTAGACACCCTGAGTAGCTTGGCAATACCCACAGCTCAGGGGCATTGCTGCCCCCCTTTGCTCATGGGAGCAGTGTCACCATACGTGCCCTTGTTTGCTCTTAGGTATGCGTGTTCCAGACACATTCACGTCTGGATCTTGGAGGCATCATGCTAAATTTCCCATGTGCTGCCTTGAGTGCCACACCCTTTGACTGAGTGTGTAGGAGTAAACAATACATTTCCCAGCACTTTGTACATGTTATCTCTTTTAATCCTAACAATAACCTCAAGAAGTACATGTCTTAATCTTTATCCCACAGATGTACGAACAGAAGTTCAAAAAGAATTGCCCCCAAACACGTACAGCCAACAAATGATCAGGGCAGAATTAACTGAATTCTTCCTGATTTGGAAATCCATGGTGCTTATAAAGGCACATTTCACAAACAGTCCATTGTATAGCTCCAGGACATGGGTATCATTTTAGCATTAAAAATAATTCCTTGAATGAAGCACAGACATTTCAAATATCAAACATTTTTCAAATTCTTTAAAAGATTAGGAAGGGGTGGTGTTTGAGCAGGGAGAAGGAATAATAATCACATAGAACTTCTATTTACTGTTTCTCTGTGTCAGGCAATGTTACAAGTGCTTACCAGATATGAACTGACTAGGTCCTCATACAATCCTACTGTGATCCCCATCCCTGAGCACAGAGAGGGTGAGTCATTTGTTTAAGGTCACAGAGTAAGTGGCAGGACTGGGTTTCAAATCTCTGTGGGGCTCCACAAACCCTGCTTTCACCATTCAGCTGTCCTGCCTTTTCTTGCCTTCCCTGCAGATCATGGAAGGCAGTTTTTAGTAAGGCTGCTACGAGAAAAAACACAAAAGACTGATACACATATACTAAAATTGACTTGAAAATACATGCTTTTTAAATACAAAAAGTGGAGTAGCAAGTGTTTTAGAACCCTAACATTTCTGGAATAATTCTTGGTATCAGTGGAAACTAAGCTAATCAATTTTATAAAAATTCTAAAACTTATTCTTTTTGTTTCAAAAAACAAAAAAAGAGAGAGAGAGAGAGAGAGAGAAAACAAATCACTGAGTTTCTTCAGATGATTAAATTAGTTCCTTCCTAGTGCCAAAGGGCTGTACCAACTGGGAGGGTTTTCGGCCAAACTGATACCAATCTGTAGTTCACGCACAGAGAGGTACAGACTCCATAGATTGCAAAGCTAGAAAGTTTCTTCCTCTATTATGGAGGAAACTGAAGCTCAGAGAGGCCAAGATTCTCACTGTTGGGGTCAGACTTAGAACTGTGAACTCCATACATAGCTACAGTTAAACAATCCAGTCGACCACAGGCACTCATCAATTTCACTCTACCTTGATCACAAACAAATGAAAACAAAACAAAACCACAAAAACAAAAACACGCTGACATAAAGGACATTTCACAAAAGCAAGAGTCCACACACCTGCTGCAGCACATCACACGTGACTGTGTCCCCATCTGCCACCTTAGTACATCCCATGCCTCAGCAGATCCCTTTGACTCCACTTCAAATATGCCCAGAATCTTAGTTTAAGCCACAATCATCTTGGACAGCCCTGCAAAAGTCTCCTAGGTGCTCTCCTTCGTCATCCTGGACCTCCTTCCACCTCCCACCCACTATGCACACAATGGTCAAGTTATCTTTTTTTATTTTTTTGAGACAGAGTCTCACTTTGCTGCCTTGGGTATAGTGCAGTGGTGTCACAGCTCAGAGCAAACCCAAACCCAATCACTCAAGTGATTCTCTAGCCTCACCCTCCCACGTATAGGCACCCGCCACATTGCCTGGCTATTTTTTGAGATGAGGTCTCGCTCTTGTTCAGATTGGTCTCGAACCCCTGAGCTCAGGCAATCCACCCGCAGTGGCCCCCAGAGTGCCAGGATTACAGGTATGGGCCACCGCACCCAGCCTCAGTGACTCTTCTAAAACATAAGTCAGATCACATCATTGCTCAGCACAGAATCCCTGCACTCTCCTCCTCTCATTTATTTAGAGCAAAATCCAAATCCATATTATACGTCCAGTCCACCTTCCTGATGGTCTCTCACCCCGTTCTCCCCCCTTGGCTGCTGCTCTCTGGCAATACCATGTCTGTGCTGTTCCCCCGATCTCCAGACGTCCTTCTATCTCAGCCTTTCCCACTTCCTGTCTTCTCTTCCATGACCTAGCTCATTCCCAGAGTGCCATTATTTCAAACAATTCTTTGCTTAAATGTCAATGCATCAGAGAGTCCATCTCTGCATATACTGTGCAGCCATCTTATTTATGTTCTGCCTTCTGTGAGCATTTTTATTCATGAGAGTCATTGTCCCATGATGTGGCATGTGTGTTTGTATGTACGTATGTGCATACCCATGCATGTACCTGTTTCTATGGGGCAGGCATCTCTTACTGTGTGTATATACGTGTGTTTATCTGTGTGTGTCTGTGCATACGTGTATCTGTATGTCTATGTGTGTACACCTATGTGTATCCACATGTGTCTGTGAGTATGTACTTACATTTGTACCTATTTATGTGTATATATGTATGTGTATATACACAGGTAAGTCTTTGTATGTATATACACAGTATATATTTGTTTATTTTTCCTAATAGGAATATAAGCTCAAAAAGGGCTTATTCACCATTTAATTTGTGTTTATTTAATTCACTATTGCATCCTTTGTGTCAAGAACATAAGAGATGTTCAATAAAAATGTGTTGAATGAGGAATAAATGATTTATGATCATAATAGTGATCTGAAACGTGTGGAAAAAATTAAATTATTTTTCAAATATTTTTAAAAAGAACAGAAAGAATTATATGGCACACTTTATAATATGATGTTTTTATTTAAAATGCATTAAAATTATTCTAGTATTCTAGTGTTCTGTAAAAATAGTCATAGTTCTATATGACTTACTGCCTCAAATTTATGAAGGGCGAGGTTTTACTGTTAGGTGGCAGCTACTTTGAATTTCTTTCATTGGGTTACATTTGTACTTTTAAGATTTTTTAAATTTTTCATTTATAGTGAAATATATGGTGGCTATAGGTTTATCTAATCTCTTAGCAAAAATAATTATGAGTAGGAGGTAATATTATTTATTGAGATGTGCTATTTCCAGGCCCTGATCTAAATCTTTTTGCCATCCTAAATCATTTAACACATTGATGAACACTCTCGGAAAAAATTTTTTTTTCCCTTGGGTCCACAGTGTTTTATTAGATCAAGATAAGTCAAGAGATGTGTGAGTTATGTGCTTCACAAGGCCACATGCTCAAAAGTAGCATAAGCTAATTATAACTCACATGGCAGTTAATACAGAAGATGTCAAAAAATGTATACATATTTTAAGAAAGGTATTTAAATGTATTTTATCATTACATTTAAATTGTAATGATATATACCAATAACAAAAGATGAATACAAATCATGTTTGAGCACCTCTTATAATTACAAAAGTCGAATGCGACTTGAATATGACAATTTCCATGCAGTTTTTTTCCCTTTTAAAAATGTGTATATATATTTTTGGCACCCTCTGTATGTTAATCCTCCAAAAGCCTCTGAAGTAGGAACTATTATTACCTCTCATTTAGCAGTGAGGAATCAGAGATACCCAGAGTTAATACCCCAATCAAGGTCACACAGCTAAGCAGCAGTGGAGACAGAATACAAAGGGTGATTTGTCCAATCTTCCACTCCGCCATCCGCTGTTTGACTTAAAAAACACCTCCCGTGTATCTACAACATGCCAGGAGCTGAGTTAAGTTACCAAGTTGCAAAATAGGAAGGTAATCTCTTTCATCACAATGATCAGGGCACAGGACACAGGACTGGACCAGATGTCAGGCTGGCCAAGAGACCAGCTCCCTCCAGGGGAGACAGGAACCATAAATACCTGACTGGGCAAGGGATGGTCCCTTCTCCCACTTGTAATTACTATTTTAAGGGTGGAGTCAGTAAATATTGTAGAATGATCCGATTCTTTCTTTTTCTTCCCTAGACTCTTCTACTGAAGCCATAAAGAAAGGGGTTATTTCAGTAATAAGCGGCCTGAGCTTTGATGTTTGTTTCTGTGGGTGGCCTTGAATTGTAACTTTGCCATTCTTGTTGTGCTTCATCCAGTTTTTCTTGACATCTGAAGAGGCAGTTTCTCTGGGGAGTATATTTTTGTATTTCTCCATATGCTGCTTTTTGTCTCCTCACATATATTGCCAATAAGACTTGTGAGTTCCACCACAGGCTAGATCTGCAACTTAAGTTTAGTGTTGGCCTGGAAAGAAATATATTATTAATATTTTCTCTGGTTCATGTCTTTCTGTCTATTGTAGAAATGAGATTAATTCCTTGCACTTTTCCTCAGCAGATTGATGTACTTCTTCCATCTTATCTCATCCATTTTTTTGTACATTGCTCATATGCTTCCTTCATTCATGATTACACTTGTATCCACCATTTTTCAAAAATCTATTTAACGAAGTGCCCTTTGGCCAGGGGTGGGGATCCTGTGACCTCAAGGTCAAATGTGGCCCTCTTGGTCCTGAAGTGCAGCCTTTGACTGAAACCAAATGTTACAGAACAAATTCATTCTGATACTGAAGAACATCCTCTTTCCTCCTCCTCACATTCTGTCAGGGCGTGTGATTTGCAGTTATGTTCAGGTAAGTTTACTGAGCATATTTGTTTATCAAATGTTTTCAGTGTTTATAGAACATTATAAATAACAACCAGGATTATCAGACAGGCAAAGGCAGGTTCCCTCAAATCCCTCACAAATGAAGGGGGTAAGGGAATGAACGTATTTGTAATTTTAGAAAACATTTTTTAAAATTCTGGTAAAATACACACAACATAAATTTGCCGTCTTAACCATTTTCAAGTGTACAGTTCAGTGTGATGACGTACGAGCATTCACATCGCTGTGCAACCATCATCACCATCCATCTGTATGATATTTTTCATCTTACAAAGCTAAAACTCTGCACCCATTAAACATTGACTTTTCATACTTCCCTCCCTCCTCTTGGCAACCATCATTCTATTTCCTATCTTTTAAAAAATAATTTTGGGAGAATCATTGAGGGTACAATGAAGCAGGTTACCCTGCTTGCTTTTGCTGGGTTAAATCCCTCTATTAATAATGCCCCACCCCACCCAATAGTTTCACACACCATGGGCCCCATCCCCACCGCCATCCCCCTTCGCCCACCATGTACTAGCATTAATTGTCCTCATAGCAGAATTGAATACTTTGGATTCTTGCTTCTCCATTCTTAGGATTTCTTACTAAAAATAATATATTTCAACTCCATCTAACTTAATACAAAAGATGTACAGTCACCATCCTTTTTAGTGGCTGTATAGTATTCCGTGGTATACACATGCCGCAGCTTGTTAATGCATTCCTATATTGGTGAGCATTTAGGCTATTTCCACAATTAGGCAATTATAAATTGAGCTTCAATAAACAGTCAAGTGCAAATGTCCTTATGATAAAAGGATTTTTTTTCTTCTGGGTAGATGCCCAGTAATAGGATTGCAGGATCAAATGGGAGGTCCAGTTTGAGTTCCTTGAGGGTTCTCCATCCTTCCTTCCATTTGACTACTCTAGATACCTCATACTACATATATGTGGAATCATACATTGGTTGTCCTTTTGTGACGACTTATTTCACTTAGCATACTGTCCTAAAGATTCATCTCTGCTGCACTGTGCATCAGAATGTCCTTCCTTTTTAAGGTTGAATAACATTCCATTGCATGTGTACACTATGCTTTCTCTACCCATTCAACCACTTATGAACACTTAGGATGCTTCCACCTCTTGGCTTTTGTGAATAATGGTTCTATGAACATGGAGTGCAAATATCTGTTCGAAGTATCAGTAATTTTAAAGGCTCAGAGCCGGAGAATGACATTAAAACACACACACATCATGAAAACTCACAGTTAGATGCAAATGCTGTGTGCATAGGGGGGAAGCAATGAAGCCAAATGAGAACTCTGCAGATGTAGAATTGTTGAGTGGCACTTCCAAGATGGCAAGAGAAAAGATTTGAAGGTGAGGAAAGAGGATAATTTATTTATTGTGGAGAGGCACAATTGATTTATTGTGCATAGACAGAACGTAAAAGTTATGAAATGAGTGATACCGAGAGTAGATGAGGACTGGGACATTCTCTAGGTTAGAACAGGTAATGTTTTCCTGGATAAAATGAGGAGAATGCTAGTCAACTGATATAAAATTTTAATGATGGTGATTTTACTGTTTTTACGGAGCAAGCACTACAATGAAGAAGAGATGGTGCGTTCTCTGCACTAAGGAGCACTCACTGGGTGTGCCCTGGCCTGCAGGGCTGGCTGGAGAGGCTTGCTCAGCCCACCTATAACTCACTTCAGTGCTTGCCCTGGTAGGTGCTCAGTAAATACCCATCAAACACAAGAACAAATGGACAAACTGCAAAGGACAATTGTCACTGATGAAGATGGGCTGAAGTTGAGAAGCTGGAGTTGCAGGATTTGGTTGAAGGAATTAGGCCTGACTGGAATAGCAGTAAGAAATAATAGTATCAGATCTGAAACACATTACCAAAGAAGAAGGTGTCACAAAAAGTGCTAGATAAAACCCTTAGACGAGTATTTTGTTTTTAATATTTTGAGACAGGGTCTCATTTTGTCACTTTTGGTAGAGTGCACTGGTGTCATAGCTCACAGCATCCTCAAGTCTTGGGATTAAGTGATTCTCCTGCCTCAGCCTACAGAGTAGCTGGGACTACAGGCACCTGCCACAATGCCTGGCTACTTTTTTTAGAGATGGGGTCCCATTCTTGCTCAGGCTGATTTCGAACCTGTGAGGTCAGGCAATCCATTCACCTTGGCCTCCCAGAGTGCTGGGATTACAGGCAATAGCCACCAGCCCGGCCTAATTTT